>JAOVVB010136076.1:0-12161 GCA_028570985.1 Heterobranchus longifilis
AATGGATTCATTTAAGCGGTCTGCAGGTTATGGTGGTTAAATTTCATCCCACCCCCTGTAATTTAGTATTGGCAAAAAGGCCGTCCAGAACGATGTGTTTAATTACTGAGGAGCATGGGTACATTTTTATCACCCATGTTCCCCTGTAATATGAATCCCGTCTGAATAGGGCTGAACGCCTTGACAATTATTAGAAATACCATAGAAACCATCTAGTAACACCCTAGCAACCAAAAAGCACCACTACGTCCCACCTAGAGAACCAAGAGGACTTATCTGTGTAACGCAGGAACTTCCATGTGTGGGTGGAGGGGTGGATGAAACGACCAGACCTCAAGAAAGGCTATGACGGATGGCAAGTCTTGGATCCCACACCACAGGAAGAGAGCGGCGGTGAACACAATTTGTTGTTGTTTTTTTAAAAACAAATGAACTTGAATGAATGAGTTTTTAAAGTTTTGTAAAAGAACAAAAATTGTGCTGACAGGGTTGAATCCCTGGCTCAGTCTTTTTAAAAGTGTATTCTCTGTTCCATTCACAGTATGACAGTATGAAAAAAAAAATCAAACATTGTTTTTCTTGCCCCAGGGGTGTACTGCTGTGGTCCAGCCCCAGTCACCGCCATCCTGCAGGGCGACACTGATCTACAGAAGTATGATGTGGCATTCGTCTTTTCTGAGGTCAACGCTGACATTGTCAAGTGGATGGTCAGTGCCTGTGCATAATATGTACAACAACTTTGAACTTAGCTGCATAATGCCTCAGTTTTTCCCTGCAATATGTTGTTCAAATGTTGCCCATCACACAATCTAAAGGACTCAAAATTGTAGGCTGTTTAATTTGTATTGACCTTTGTACCAACACAGGTTGATTGAAGACTTTTCCATTTTCCCTCCTGTAATCATTTTTGTAATGAAATGGAGATTTTCCTGTTGGCAGGGCAAGAGGAAAATGCACTGTGACACCACCACAGTAGGTCAGAACATCTCTACCAAGGCTGTTGGATTCAACATGAGAAATGATATCACAAACAGCTATAAACACAGAGAAGGTAAGTCTGTGTGTTGTGTGAATGTGAACAAGAGTCCTTAAAAGGAATGAATATCAAATAGCTCGCTCCTCTTGTAGAACAAACTGAGCTTGCAAGATGTGATCTGGCTTTTAAAGGCTACGAAAATCAAATGGTGCACAAGATTGACCCTCAAACAGAATATCTCGGGAAGCATGGCCTTATGGGACGTGCCAAATCTAAATGCAGACACCCTTTGGTTAACTTAATTATTTTGACATGGATATCTAGCTGATGTTCTTACCAAAGGAAACTACTTGCCACAGTACTAAAAACCTAAATTCCCAGATTGCAAACATTAGAAGAAACCAATAATACAGGTACTGGGGGTACTACCAAGCAACACCCTAGCAACCACGACAAATCACCAGTATGTCCAACTTCCTGTCAACCATCTTTACCAATAAAAGAGCAACATCAAAACAACCATTTGGCAACCAACCACGAATGCCTTAAGCAACCATCTAGTAACACCATAATCTCTACAGAGATTGGCAACCGACGTCACGCGACCGGTTTCAGGTTTTGTTGCTATTGGCTACGTGTTTATACGTCACAGCACGCAATGCCCAAAGTTAAAAAAAAATGGTGCAAGCCACTGGAAATAATACATTTCAGAGCGCAGTGGTGTCGTTGTTGTGTGTCAGAAAAGGCCATAAATCGTCGTCAGACTGATAGCCAATGGGTTCCGAGATTGGTAACACCATAGCAGCTGCCCAAAAGGTTTCCAGAGTGAGCACAGATTCATTCCTCCAGACACTGTCTGGTATTTTCTCATCAGGCAGTGCAAAGGAGAGGGCGGTCTTCAAGCGTGCAGTCACCCGAGTGAACTCAGGAGATGATCACGGAGACGAGCCGCTGAAGGTGGAGATGAAATTCGAAGAGGTAAAAAACCTGAGATGCTGAGGGGCAATGTGCAACTTTACAATACAAGGTGGGAACATGTGCTAATTCTGCATGAATGTCTGTGGGTCAAAGATATAACTTTGCCACAGTTCGGCCACTGGTTTTCTGACATTGCGATGGAAACTATATAGAAAAATATATACAATAGATGATGTATAGCAGGTACAGTAGTTACTATGTTCACCACTTTAGTTTAGAGTGTTAGAATGCAAACGTTTGCTAAGTAAGACTGAACAAATATGACAGACTTTCATCAGATTAATTTTCATGTCAATCCATCCAACAATAACATTTCAGTCTCGGCCAAACTTGATTATATTCCTGAAAGGAAAGTAGCAAAAACACTATTGTTTTGGTATCAAGGTATCTACTGAAATAACACAGTACCAAGTAGTATTAAAATGTATTCGGTCAAATGATACCTGCATTCGATCCTTGTTGGAAAAAAAAAGACTATTTGTATGGTTTTGCTCACAGCCAATCACTGCAAGCGTTCAATTTAATGTGAGGTGTGATTGCCCACTCCCGCAGGAGCTACAACCCATACAGTCTGTGGTGTGGTGAAGTTGAGCGTGGTGTATTTCACGGAGTTGGCAGTTCAGATATCAAATAAAGTACTCTATTGGTATCCGTATCACTTTAAGGGTAGTGGTATTGGTACTGGTATCATACTTCTTTAAACAATACCCAGCCCTAATCAGTATCAGCATTTACTACACAACAAAACCCAGCCCTCGCTAAAAACAATTCTAATAATGAGCAGAACAGGAGATGCATTTTTAAAAGCAAACCTGTGAAAAGCCTCATTGACAACATTTTGATTTTAGGGGCAGAAAGGAATGAAAAAAATATTTTTTAAGAAAAACATCACTGTCCTTTTCTTTCTCTATACCAGGAGACCAAGATGCAGAGAGGCCAGGACATCAAGCTGAAGCTGAAGCTGAGCAGCAAAGATCGTACCAAAAAAACAATGTTCATCCGTGTCAATGTACAGACCATGAGGCACAACGGCAAACCAATAGGCAGCATCCTGAGCACAGTCCAAGAGAAGATGCTCCTGCCTGGACAAGGTCTACAGTTATTCTATTATTCTTTGACTCAAATATGCTCCAAACAGTTTAAAGAATCCAAAAATGTATGGAATTTTACCTTCCTATCTTTGCGCCCCACAGATGTGACCCTACCTATCCAGATCCCATTATCAGTCTACAGTAAAGGCATGGTGGGCTGTGACAGCATGATGGTTTCAGCCGTGGCCTTTGACAAACAGCAGCAAGATGACATCTATGAGACTGAGATAGACATCGCCCTGGAGGACCCGCCCATCTCCATGAAGGTCGGTAGAATCCTCTGATGTCTATTATGTTAAACTGCAAGGAAGTGACTCGAATTTATAACAAGACAGAGTCATCTGCATAGAGAATGACTTGTTGCTTGATAATCAACAAACTAGATCTTTGTCTTGACAGTAACTGTGCTATGCTAACATGCTGATGATTAGCAGGTATGATGTTTAACATTTTCACCACTTTAGTGCACACATTTGGTAACTAGAGGGGCACTCGGAGAGCGCAGAGAGCGCAGACCTCCGCCAAGGCCATGCCCTATCTCGCAATTAGAAGAAGAACAATAATTAGTGTATCCGCCCCGTGATTTGGATATGCTCCAAAATGTAATGGCTTATTCCTTGACCCATGCTACACCCTCCTATCAAGTTTCATGAAAAATCAGGCCAGTATTTTTTTCTGTAATCCTACTGACAGACAAACAAACCAAATCAAAAACATAACCTCCGTAGCGGAGGTAATTAGCACTAAACACAAAATACAGCTGAGGCTGATGGGAATGCCATTAGTTCTGCAGGTATTTACTCATAAACAAAAGTATTAGACAAACTGACCTGATGATGGCACTGGATTTAAAGTTAACACAACCAAAGTTATTACAATCCATCCTGAAGGGGAACATAAATGTCTTTACCAAATGGCAATCCAATTATTGTTGAGATAATTTCCCTGAAAGCCACAAATGTCAACCTCATGGTGGCGCAACAGGAAAACTCAGAGGATCACCAAAGTTATTGCAGTTCTTTCTGAGGGGAACATGAATGTCTGAACTAAATTTCAGGGCAATCCATCCAATAGTTGTTGAGATATTTCAATTTGGATCAAAGTCCCAAGAGTTAATGCAAAGGTATGTGTACGTGTATGTGTGTGCCATGTAAAGTACATTAATGATGTGCTGTCTGAGTTTTAGGTTTTGAGTGAGGCCCGTCTGCACCGCCAAATGACTATGGAGGTGGAATTTACAAACCCGCTGAATGAGACGCTGAGACACTGCTCTCTGACGGTCACTGGGAGCGGTCTTTTCAAACCAGACCATGTAGAAAGGTTAGTATATGGCTGTCAGGTTTAAATCTACAGTACACAACTAATCTAGTAATCTAGTACACATACATATAATATTATATAATGACTTGCAAAATGGAAGTGCAGTTATCAGATTTTGATAATTTAACTGTGTACTTGTTGCATGTGTGTTCTCAGCAATGTCAGGGAGCTGAGGCCAAAAGAAAAACTGACCCTGGGGATCTTTACGATCCCCTACAAGGCCGGACTGAAGACCGTGGTGGCCGACTTCGACTGCAGCGCCTTCAGAGACGTGAAGGGCAGCTGCATCGTCGACATCAAACCCTGAATCTTACACTCCCAACTTCCTGTACGCTCTGTGTTTGTGTGGTTTCAGACTCTGATTAAGGATAAAACATGATTGTGCATTATATGACTTATTATTATTATGCTTTGGTGTAGGGTTTTTTTTTCCACATAGAAAAGGTAACATCCCTACGGAAAAGGATTAGGGCCTTTTTTTTAATTCAGAAATTTCTGGGGGGTTTTTGGGGGGGGTTCCCAGAATTTGGTCAGAAAAAAAGTAATTAGTCTGACTTTAAACTCAGAATTGTGGCCCTAATCCTCTTCTGTACATCACCTTGTGGTGTTTGAAGCCTGACAAATGTGTTGAATGCATTTTGCTCTGATTATTCGCAACAATTGTCATAATCAATCATTTTTATTAATCAAAAATGTCAAATCTTGTATTGTTCCAGCTTCTCAAACATGAGAACATTTTAAAGGAATTTGCGCACCACAAAAATGTGTGGAATCTTGTGTGGTCTGGCAAGACATCTTTAAAACATATAGGAAGGCCCTCCATAATGCCAGAGTAGCTTATTACTCAGCATTAATAGAAGAAACAGGTTAGATATAGGTTTGTTAAAACCCCAGGATCGAGAGTGGGCTCAAAGAACTGCGGCACATAGCCTGTTAATAAGGATATATTGATCGTATCTAGTAACGTACTGCTAACTAAGTCTCTGTACTTGTCTTGTTAGACCTTAGTGCTGCGTTCAATACCACTGACATTGCATCCTTATACATAGACTGGAAAATGAAATTGGTATTAAAGGAACTGCACTCAGCTGGTTTAAATGTTATTTATCGGATCAATCTCAGTTTGTTCATGTTAATAACGAATCATCCATCCACACTACAGTTACTCACGGTGTTCCGCAAGGTTCTGTGCTTGGACCAATTCTTTTCAATTTATACGTGCTTCCTCTGGGCATTATTATTATGAAACACCACATGCATTTTCACTGTTATGCAGATGACACGCAATTCTATCTATCAATCAAGCCAGAAGAAAAACGGAAGTTATTGTACTTGTACTAGTGATTTGGTACATATGAGGTCATAAGTCCTGGCTTTTTGAATCCAGAATTTTGAGACTGTTATTTGTACACTGCAGTTTGAAGGCAGAAATTCTCACCCATGGTGTTGACTGCTCATGATATGTCTTGTGACAACTAAAAAAACCCACTATATAAACATGTTAACATGGTTAAAAACTTGATTTTCACAAGAGTGGCTCTTTAACAAATATTTTTGTAGCCTAAACCTACCGAATTAGTCCCTTTTCACAACGTTAATCACAACGTTAATGACGGGTCTATCACGTGACCGGGACATACGTTTAAACTTGGACACATGTTCATATGATATTATATGAATTGCTGTGAAATACTTTTCCTATGATATTATACGAACGGTTTATGAGAATGCGTTGATATACCTGCACATATGTCCTTAATTTTGACAAATTGATTTTAAATACTTTATTTATCTTAAGAAGTAAGAAAGTTTTCTTCAGTTTATCACAAACATCAACACATCTGGAGATACATGGTTTTCACTGGACAGAGAGGATGAAAAACTGTCATCTGAAACGTAATTAAAGCTGTCAGACAAATGTAGTAAAAAGTACAATATTTACCTCTGAGATGTAGTGGAGTACAAGTATAAAGTTACATAATACACCAGTCATAAATAATATGTCTATAATCAGGACTTGGCTGACCTGTGTCACCTCTCTCTGAATATGTGAAGGGTAAAAAAAAATAGCTAGAGCCACACCTCCAAAAATAAAATCCCAAACTTCCTTTACAGCTCCAGTTAATATGTGAGGTACTTCACTTTGCTTCTGTTGGCACATTTCATGAAACTCTGCTCTAAGATGGTAAGTTTTTCCTGTTTATTTTCAAAAATGATTATTTTCTTTACCCACTAATCTTGGGATTATTTTCTCAATTAATCGTTTAGTTATAGAATGTTATAAAATATAAAAGTGGCATCACAGTTTCCCCAGAGCCGAGGATGATGTCGTCAAATTTCTTGTTTTGTCTGAATAAAAATACAAAACCTTAAAAGATATTTGCAATAATATCAAACAAATCCAACATAGAAGGAGCGGGAACAAACTGAGTTTTAGGACTGTCCTCGAGTAAAGAAATTCTTCGTTGACTAACACTTATATGATTTGAATGACAAACAAGATGTTTTGCATCTTTTCTCAGTGCAGAAATGCCTTCTGATGACATATTTCTGGACAACTAGACTACAGCTCTCTACACACGTCTTCTTTACGTTCATGTTTTTACAACCTTTGACTTCATTGCCCAGTTTCAAACAATTGTTATAAAAGTCATGAATTGAACCAATTGCAATAAGTTATATTGCTTTGATGAAGTAATTAAAATAGTTACTTAATTACTTTTTTAACAGGGTAACTAGTAATATGTAACCATAGAAATATACATTTCAAAAGTAACCTTCACAACACTGCATGTTGGTTAAAAAATAAACGATTCGATTTTCAACATAAAGTTTGTGTAAGGAACGCTACTTGAATCCCAGAGTAAGGCTAAGGTTTCGGACATACTTAAAAATCTCACATACTATTTTAACCACTAAAAAGCATGTTAGTGTGGAATTTCGGATGGAACCCTGGTGTCCCTCCAGGAAGAAAGGCCTGATTTTCTTTGTGTGTACAGGAACAATAGAGTACATTATCTTGGGAAAGCACCCCAGCCCTGGCAGTGGTGAGGGGTTAGCAATCATTAACTAGCTCTTTTCATCTCTCTGTGCGATACATGTAGACAATTCGTCATGCTTTACGTCTGAGATCCTGAGTCATTAGGAAGTTTCAAATGCCCCCCAGTGGATCCTGGTCTCTAAATAACTAAACTGCATTCTCAATATATGTTTGTAAGAGAAACATTTTGTCTCCTGGATTACATTCGGCACCACAACTACTTGGTTATGTTTAGGAAAAGATCAGGGTTTGGGTTCAAATCAGTACATTTGTTACACATCTATACTTCTGTACCTAAGTAGTACATGATGTAATTACGCATATGTGATGTAGAACGTGACGTACTTACGTTTGTTACGTAAAGTTACAATAACTCAACGTCGACTTTTAGTTTCAAGTGGGTCACAAACAGCTGTCTCTTTGGATGAAAGTCCTGTGTTTGTTTGACTCCTCTCACCCGCCCCTAAATGGTCTCTCTTTGTATTAATACTACGTTACATGACTTCCTGTTTTGCTCCCATCATAATTACTACAGCCACTAGAGGTCGCCACCTAACAATAAACAGAAATATGGGTCGTGATAACCTGCTTGGACAAACGACCTATGGTGTCATTTTCCAGGGGAATAAAGTCTCACGTAAACATGTCATGTTGGACATTTGCTGAAATGACTGATGCTGTTATTTTTGGAAGGACAGTCTCCTCCAAATACAACCTGTCACTTTAGTTCTCAGTCCAGTTTCTACATGCTTCACATCATGTTCATGTGATCAATGGGTTCAGTGGGTTGTTCTTTGAATATTACATTAAAGCACATTCAACTATTATGCTGATGATACCTGATTATACATAAAAGCTTATTTGTTTCTAACTGGTATGAAGAAGATTGCAGACAAGTCTATCATGCTGAGCTAACGCTAAAGAGACTGTAATCAGATTTGTTAATGATTCTTCTCTGAAAATCTCTGGTTTTAATAGGTTACAGAAACTCCCCGCCTGTCCTATGGTCCTATGGTTTAACAATGACTTAGCCTCTGGGGGCAGCGGCCAAGTTTTCTGGGCTTCCGATGTAGCTCACTTGGGTTGCTTCTGCTCCCTACAGATGTCCGAGGCCAAGACATCTGTAGGGATTTCTTTTTCCATGTGCTGCTCTTTGTTTACCGTCTGAGTAGCAACTTGAGATGCGAGAATGACAATTGTGTGATCTGATTTTGAAAGCAATTTGTTTTTTTTATTATGCGAGTCGAACGTTTCTCCACACAATACGCAAACATCAATACTTTTTGCAGGTGTTGAGGTCCAGACGATATTTCGAGCGTTCTGACTCTTTCCCTCCCCACACGGACTGTTTACCTGGTACAACCGAAGCAAGTCCCGGCTTTATGTGCAGAATCTGTTTATGGAGATTACACAAACTCTAATGCTAAGTGTAAAGTTTGACAATTCTTTGTTCTTTTGTCTGACCAAACAATACACAGTATGTGACGACAACTTTACTAAAGAGATGCAGTCTCCTGCCCCTTGCTGCCTTCCTCCTCCTGTCCATCGTCCCCACAGTGGCTGAAGTGGTCGGGTCGATGTCAGACTGTGACCAGTTTCTTCTTGAGAAAACTCAGCCACAGGTCCCAGGCATCTTGGAGCATGAGAGAATCCTGAACCACAACCAATACAAACCCATTTGCCAGACTTTCAAGAACCAGAGACGGTTTGCGACACTCTACGACACCAGGAACAAGATTCCAGTGTTTTCTGCTTACAAGTACAGAGGGGAAAATTACACAGGAAAAAGACCCAACCCTCCTTGGAAGATAGAACCTGAGGTATGTTTTTATTTCTCTTACTCAAACAAACATAATTAACTTTAACCATTTAAAGGCCACCATGGAAGCCATTTTATACATCCACGCACCGTGACTGTGAGGCAGCAATCCATCACTTCAAAAGAGGGACAGCAACCTTTACTAAAACTGACTGGTCTTTTCAAGTGCCTCTCCTCTTTCTATATTAAAAAAGTGTATATGTTGCTTATAATTTGCCCATGATGTGGGTTTAATCTTAAGGACAACAGACTATAAGTAAATATCCCTTGCCTCTCGGAAAGTGTTTCACCTTTTACTTTATTATACTGATCACTAAGATGATCCTCATGAACATCTGCAAATAAATATCTTTCTGGTAGATTGTTTCATCATACCAATACAATATGAGTACCACTGACGCTCTGTCACTTCCAACATTTGCAGCTTGAAGAAAGAAACACCAAAAACATGAGGGACGGCGGATGCCACCACCAGGCCAGCGATGGCGATTATAAAAACAACAGCAGAGGCTATAATAGGGGCCATTTATTTCCAGTTTCTCATGCATTTGATAAAGATGAAAAAATCTCAACGTTCACCCTGACAAACATAGTTCCACAAGCAGTGTCTTTCAATGGTGGCAGCTGGGAAAAAATGGAGAGCTGCATCAAATGTGTCCTGAACAAGTACTGCATCAACAATAATGGTGCCACTGAAGGCTTTGTAGTGACCGGGGCAAAGCCCAGCAACAACAATAAACTCAATAAAAGGGTTAATATACCTTCCATGCTCTGGTCAGCATTCTGTTGTTACAGTAACAACATGAAAAAGTGGCTTGCGAGCGCACACTGGGGTGACAATGTTCCAGATGAATCTACATCTAAATATCTGCAGACTAAGACTTTGACTGAACTCTATCAAAAACTGAGCACAGTGGAGTCAAGATTTGAAGTGTTTCCAAGAACACAGTGTCCTCTTTACACAACGGTTGCTGAATTTTACCCAGAAATTAATACTGATATAGAATGCAAATGCCCACCCCAGGCTTCAACCACATCTGCCCGTCCCACTACCACAACTACTGCTACTCCCACCTTGAGCACCACTATACCACCAACCACAGTCCCTACAACTACCACCACATTTACAACTACTACTTCTACCACAAGAGTTACTACTACCACTACTACAACGACAACCACAAAGAAAAAAGATAACAATTCAGAAAATAATGAGGACGGCGGGCAAGGAGGAAATCATGGAGGACCAGGAGGAGGAGGAGGTGCAGGAGGTGGTGTTGGAGGAGGTGTTGGAGGTGGTGTTGGAGGAGGTGTTGGAGGAGGTGTTGGAGGTGGTGTTGGAGGTGGTGTCGGAGGAGGTGTTGGAGGAGGTGTCGGAGGTGGTGTTGGAGGTGGTGTTGGAGGTGGTGTTGGAGGAGGTGTTGGAGGTGGTGTTGGAGGAGGTGTCGGAGGAGGACTTGAAGGAGGTGTTGGTCCAACAGTTGCTGCTACATCTCAAACTGCCAGTAGTACATCTGCTCCTCCTGCTTCTACACCTGGCTATGTCACTACCACAGCCAGCATACCCTCAACTACTGCTTCTCCAAGTAGTACCACTACACCTAGAACTACAGAAACACCAACAACTACCATTACATTACCAACCACTGCCCCACCAATCACAACATCTGCCACTGATCCAACTATTAAAACCCAAACTAACTCAACTACCCAGACATCAACGCCAATCATTCCGATAACTTCTGAACCCCAAACTAACCAGACATCAATGCCAATCATTCCGATAACTTCTGAACCCCAAACTAACCAGACATCAACGCCAATCATTCCGATAACTTCCGAACCCCAAACTAACACAACAGCTCAGCACCTCAACATCTCCACTTACATCAAGCTGTCTTCTTCAGCTCCTTCTTCAACCCCTTACTTATTATGTTTACATATTTTGTGTATTGTTTTGCTGATACCTGATTAACAGCTAGACAAGTACAATCATACTGGACGATGCCAATGTCCAGTGCCAGTATAAGAAGGGATAAATCTATTCCTTTCTCAACATCCTTGCTGACAATGTTTAATCTTAACCAAGCAGTTTGAAATTCCTAACGTTGACCGTAGTGCCATTCTGTGGTTGCCACATGTTGAGACTGCACCAAAAATATTGGCTTTTAACCCTCCAACATTTTGTAATCGACTGTAATGATTTGATGAATTGTAATCCTGACTTGATTTTTTTTTTTCTCGCTCTGCAATTACTTTTGCAGCTTAGACATAATAACATCAATCAAATCATGTTTGTTAAATTGTCAATGTTATTTACATAGCCAAAAATCACAAATGTGTCTCAAATGGCTTTAAAGTCTGTAAAGCAGACACCCAATGGAAAATAAATATTTTATTGCTAGCTTTTTTTATTGGTGCAATCTAATTTCCCATATTCATGGATTGTACTTTGGAGAAAAGGTGTGCTTTGCATAACTTCAGAATGTCAAATGCTGTCAATATTTCAACAATATGTATTAAATAAATTGCACAACCCATTTTTTTCTGGCATCTCAGTTATATCACGGTTTACTGTTCACAATACTGGTGTGAAAATCAATAAAAAGATTTAACAAAAATAAATAAATAAATAAATTGCACAAAACTGCATTGAAGCCTGTCCATAGCCACTGACTGTTGTAATTAGAGATATATTATCGATATTATCGGCCGACATTGGCCTATCACAGACATATCGGTATCTACTGGTATCGGCGCAGATCGGAAAACTTCTGCTAATCTCCTAATTTTAATACTTTATATACAATGTTGTTAAGCATAGTTAAATAAATAGACTCTGTGATCGTATCGTCTAAATCAGCTTCCAGCAATCAGTGATGGGCCCCAATTATGTGTGTGCGTGTGTGTGTGTGTGTGTGTGTGTGTGTGTGTGCG
>JAOVVB010136087.1:0-12161 GCA_028570985.1 Heterobranchus longifilis
CTCCTCCTCCCCCCCTCCTCTGCCCTAGCTCCTGTGTAGTTTTACCTGCTCAGGTGTCACCTAATCCCTCCCCCCGGCCCTGCTGTGGCACCGACCCCCACCCCCAGACAATGGGCCAGGGCTGACATTACCATGACCTAATGGAGGCTAGAGTGAGCTGAGTTTCCAAAGAGGGCACCCCACCGAAACTAGAGTTACTCTGCAGAGATAGGGAAGAGAAGCTGAGGGAAGCCACCTTAGAAAAGTAGTTACTTTACCCTTTCTTCTTCCCCGCCCCTTTGGCCTTTTGTGCCAGAACAGTGGCAATGTGTATCAGAACTTGATAGGGTTGCAATTTGTTTAAAAAGGAGGTTGAGAGGAAGGGAAGGGTTCCTGTTTCTAAGCTGCTGTGTGATTATGTGGCACGCTGTGCTAACAGTTTGCTAATTTCCCATGAGAGCTAAAAGCTTAGATTGATGTACTCACTGTGGGAGTCATAACACCTGCAGTTTAATTGTTAGATGTCTGACATGCAAGCACTGTAACTGTCAGTTTTTTTTTTCAACCTGTGTTAAATTTTAATCCTGCTGAAGGCTACAATAAACTAGAAATTAAACCAAGCTTGTGCAGAAACAATGCTTTTGAACAATCAGGGCTCTGCAGTATAATTAGTTAGTACAACCCATTGCTTGGTCAACATTTTTTTGCTTTTTCTCATTAGCACCTTTCACACAGAGATTCTGAAATACTGCCATGAAGAAGATTCGCCATGACGGTGGTTTTCCTATTATTATTTTTTACACTGAACGGCAACATAAGAGATATTCTCTGTTTCCTGCCAAGGGACTACAGATGAAAATGAGCTTATGGCTAACTCTGGTACACCTAAGCAAATAAACAAACAAATAAATAAATAATGCCACCCCAGTGTGTGATTTTAGATGGGAGCAAAAACATTGTGACATGTAACACAACAGCATTGGCCTCTATGTGTGTGTGTGTGTAGTCCCGCCATGCCGGCTATCCCTTTCACACAGACGTCCATTTGGCTCTGTTACTACCTCCACTGCCGGCTTAACAGCAGAACAACTCTGTCCTTTCATTTTGTGTTTGTACCTTTTTTTTATACAGAATGGCGAGGCTGAATAACGGCACAACATTCCCGCCTTGTACAGGCTGTGTAAAGCCAACTTGAGTGTGGAAATATTTTTTTTGCGTTTTGTTAAAGACCATCACTCTACTTTCATTTCTGGCTTACAAACTGTATTGAACATTTATCGTGGTATCAGTCTAATACTTCATGTCTAAAATGAAGAAACTAACCACTTTCTCTTTTTTTTCTCCTTTCAGCTTCCGGTGGTGCTCGTGTAGGAAGAGAGAGAGAGAGAGAGTAAGAGAGAGAGAAGGAAAGAAGGAAGGTGGAAATGGAACTGCCAAATCATGCCAAACAACTGCTGCTGCAACTCAACCAGCAGAGAGCCAAGGGCTTCCTGTGTGATGTTATCATTGTGGTGGAGAATGCACTCTTCCGTGCCCACAAGAACATCCTGGCAGCAAGCAGCATCTACTTCAAATCTTTGGTCCTCCACGATAACCTCATTAACCTCGACACAGAGATGGTTAACCCCTCTGTATTCAGACAAGTTCTGGATTTCATCTACACTGGGAAGCTCCTGTCCTCGTCGGACCAGAGCAGCGAGCAGAACTTCAGTGCCCTCTTAACCGCAGCCAGCTACCTCCAGCTCCATGACCTCGCTGCTCTGTGCAGAAAGAAGCTCAAGCGCAGTGGTGGGAAACCCCTGCCAGGAAAACCCTCCACTCCAGGTCCCCTTAGCCGCTTACGCCTCAACAACCAGCGCCTTTCCACTTCTACCCCTGCTGGCCCCAACAACCACTATCCTCCGACCCCCTCCGATGCCGACCAGCCACAGCCAGATGAAGGCCTTCGGGACAAGCTCTCAGACGACGAAATGTTTGTTGGCAGCTCTGGGAGGAATGGCAATGGGGGGAATGGCAGCAGTAACGGGAACCTCAGCAGTGGAGGAAGCGCTGGGGAACCAGACCTTGGACTAGACCTTTCCAAGAAGAGCCCTCCCTCTGCGGGCACAGCCACCGATGCCCTCAGCCCACACAGCAATTCCCAAGAGTCCCCTCAATCTGCCTCAGTATCCACAACCAACAGTGCCTCACTGGATGACTCCTCTACCACCCTACCAGGTGTAGACACCTGTGGCTCAGAGACCGCGGAGCACAACTCCTCCACTAAGGCCTCAGAAGAAACCCAAAACCAGCCCGATGGCCCCCCACCCCAGAAGAAATCCCGGCAGGGTGCTCGCAAGAACGAATGGCCTAAGAGAGAGGCGTCAGGGTTGAAGTCTGAAGATCACGACAGGCCCCTGGTTAATGGGGTGATAGTGGGTCCTAAAGATGGCCGCTCCTCTGACCAGTCCTTCCAGTGTAAAGATGAGGAAGAAGGAGGAGAGAATGGCCAGGACCACACCGACGAGAGCGGGCAAAGTGACGGCGAGAGTGCAGGAGGTGGAGGAGGAAGTGGAGGGGGACACAGCGCCAATTACGTGTACCGGCAGGAAGGTTTTGAGCCAGCATTTGGAGACAACCTCTATGTGTGCATTCCCTGTGGTAAGGGCTTCCCCAGTTCTGAGCAGCTCAATGCTCACGTGGAGACACACAATGAGGATGAGCTCTACATCAAAGAGGAGGGAGGCACCTTTGTGAAAGAGGAAGACGAGGAGGAGGCAGAGGACCTCTCTGCCCCCGTGGGTCCCTCCAGCTTTGGCTCTGAAACGCGTCCGTTCAAGTGTACAGTCTGCAGTAAGAGCTACAAAGACCCGGCGACGCTGAGACAACATGAAAAGAGCCATTGGCTGACCAGGCCTTTCCCCTGCAACATCTGTGGCAAAATGTTCACCCAGAGGGGCACCATGACACGCCACATGCGCAGCCACCTTGGCCTCAAACCATTTGCATGTGAAGAGTGTGGCATGCGTTTCACACGCCAGTACCGTCTGACAGAGCACATGCGTGTCCACTCTGGGGAGAAGCCGTATGAATGCCAGCTATGCGGGGGAAAGTTTACCCAGCAGCGCAACCTCATCAGTCACCTGAGAATGCACACCTCACCCTCTTAGAAATGCATCAAGCCAAAGAACTCTGGGAATAGAAAACATTTCTCTACCTTTTTTTCCATCTCAACAGCAAAGAAACGCACACGTACACATTCACACGCAGACACTCACAGTTCTACATATTAATTCCGGTTTACGACGCCCTGGCTGAGCGAGTGATGTAGCCGTTAGCCACAGAGGGCTCTTGGTGACGGTGGGAACTTGTTGATGCAAGGATCATGTCATCATTTGTATCAAGCGACGTCTGCTCACCTCTCAGGAGTTCTAGAGGGACAATTACTCCCGTCTCTCTCCAAAGTCACAAAGCCATGGTGGAGTGGCATGACTTCTGGTCTGCATTGCAAGTCTGTCAAATGTGAATGTGGGTACTGATATAAAATCAAGCCCCCTCACCTCATATCCCTCAGCAGCCTTTCTCTCTTCTACCTTTTGAGCATTTGAGTCTTTCAGATTGTTCCTCAAACTGATTAACTCAAGAGTCCCCTCGGTACTCCAGTGCTATTTTGACCAAAAACCCGTGCAAACAATACTGGCAATAATTCAGCAAAAAGATTATTTTTACCCTGACAGCTTTATATCCTTTGCTATGTTGGTGATGGGGATCTGTATGTAAGAGGAGGGGTAACTGGGTTTGGGACCATCTCCAAGCTTTAACTGAAAGTCCTGAAAGAAATGGTGGGATGACATTGGATTAAGTTTTAGTTTTACAGACCACAAATACTCCTCTCTACAGCTGTTCACAGTAATATAGAGAGGATCTTTTCAGTTTTGCCTGCTAGTGCTCCCAGGAGTGAATCCTGGTTGGAAAGATGAACCCCTTGAGGTACTTGATTTACTTAAAGAACTTGTAATGTTTCAGTGAATGTTTAAACTGGAAAGTCTTGGGATTTTTCTTGTGGATGGGGAGGGATTTGGGTTGGGCTGGGGTGGGGTGGGGGGGAGGTTAGTTTAACGGGGGTAAGGAGAGGGTGTTTTAGACTGAGCATTATGTTCAGTGGGTACGTTTATTTTTTTTTGTCTGTATAGCTTTCCTCCCCTCAGAAAAAAGAAAAGTCTATTTATATAGGCTTGTGACCTCGCTACCTCTGATTACTCTTACGAACTCTATGTTGATTAGTTGAAAGTTCCTATGTAATTAATTGTAAAAAGTGTGTAGATTATGGTAACTTTTCACCTAATGCTTTAACCTGCCCATCTCTCAACACAGGTTTTTAATGCTCATAGATTTTACACAATAATATTGTTTTTAGCTGTTGTTTTTACTTGTCAAATATAGCTTTTCGGGCGCCCTGCTCAGTGTGGCACCACCTCAAAGTGTACTGTAGCTTCCTGCCCGGAGCAATTAGTGGTTAGTTAGTGTAGATGTATAGTGTTCCAAAGATCTTATGAATGTTGAGGAGGACAGAGCTAACTAACATTGCTAGACAAGTTCATAACCAAAGTTTAAAAAAAAAAAAGATGTACTTAAGATATATAGCATACTAAATTATTTCACTTTTGATTTCTTTTTGCTGTATAAAACAAATTATGAATTATATTCTAAGTCCAGACAAAGAAATCCACTCATTTGATGGAGTTTTGGCCAATGACTCTGCAACTGAGGAAGGTTCTTGTGATTTGCAAGGAAAGCTTGTGCTGATTGGTGGGCCGGTATAATGTAAACTTTACCACCTAACAGAAATGGTGAAGTTTAAAAAAAAACGGAAAAAAAAAAAAAAAAAAAAGAAACATGTTCCCTGAACATGTTTTTGGTTTCTTTCTGTTTGTATCCAGAGTCCTTATCACTTTATATTCCCTGACTTTAAAAACAGGACTTGATGACATTGTACGTGTTCTGTTCAGACCAAAAAAAGAAAAAGAAAAAAAAGATAGGAATTATAATCAGAATTTTAATGTGAAGTTCAAGTTGCTTGTTAGTTTTTTTTTGAGCCAGACTTGTGAAAACTTGTAATAAGAAGGGAGAAGCAGAGATGCACTGGACATTTGGACAACTCATTGGTATCCTACGGCATCCTTTTGTTTCTGATTGTATTCCATTATATCACAGAATGATTTTAAATTATTTTAAACCTCTAAAGCTTTACCTCATCGTAAGCAACCATAAGTTGGGAATGGCCCCTCTGTTGTCTGTCCAGTGTATCTACTCTAAACAGTTACACTGTGGAGCATGAACCTTCACTACAAGTTTTTGATATAGGCATTCCTCTATTATGTTGGTTTAACTGTCTTCTTGATTTTGTTTTTATTCCTCTTTCGTCCTCATGTTATGGTCTGTGAAATGTTTGTTATCATAGGGATGCAGCTACAGTTACACAAACATCACTACCGTTTTAAGGTACCTGCGTCCTGGACTCCCAGACTTGTTACTTGGTTATGTTGGATGTTGGTGTCTTGCTGTTTAAGCAGTTGCTGTTTAGTGATTGCATGGTACATCTATGAATTTTTCACACTCCCCACAAACCACAAACATGTTATTTATCGCCTGATCCACTGTTGCTTGTGACCTCTTCTAAGAGGGAGTCCACAATGCATTGCCTTCAAACGTTATTGTACTTGTCAGCACTTACTGCAGTACAGCGTAATGTCTGTCATGCAAACGGTGTTTTTGTACATCAAGATCTCTAGCCATCTCTGCAAAAAGACTTTGCAGATGCATTTGAATGCTTGCTTGTTTGACATAACGAAGAAAAAACTACGAACTCCAAACTGTGACCATACTACTACTATTACTACTACTACTACTACTACTACTACTAGTACTACTACTATTCAAATACTTCAGGGATTGTTCCGCATCTGTGAATGCAGACTCTCAGCTACATTTGTAAGACATGGTATTGTATCGATTTCTCTGTATTTTAATCATGGGAAAAGCAAAACACTAGTTTCATATTTAAGACAAACAGGGGGGTACTTTTTCAACTAACACAAAGAGCCTTGACAAAGGCGAGGCAGCTCGAAAACAAGTCTACATTTTAGTTAGTGACACAGTATGTTCAGAAATAGTTGCAAAGTTGTACAAAGAACTAAGAAGAAAAAAAAAAAAAGCTCATACCCAAATCCACAAACTATTTTTTAAACCAAAGCACATTTGAATGATTATGGAACCATGTGTGGCTCTAAAAAGAAACATATGTATTTATCTCATTGTTTACATAAACTTTTACAGTTTTACAGACCTCAGTCGAGGCTCGGCCAGTCAGAGAGGTGATTTTGTGTGTGTTTTTTTTTTTTTTTTTTTTTAAAGATGCTTTTCCACAGAGGTTGCTGCCAAAACAAAAGCATATAGCGTCAGACATGGGGTGAACTGCTGCATATTCAATGAAGGGGAGGGGTGTGTGGGTTAGGGGCACCCCCCTCTCTCTGCCAGCTGGCTTTGGGGTGACCCTGCGCCCCAGTCCCCCTGCCCTCTGGCCTGTCTTCTGATGGGACCGCAGCGATGGGGGGGTGGGCAGTGCGCCCTTGACGTATTAATCAAAAGGCATTGTTAGTCAGGGTCTTTTAGCTCGATTTTGTGTCTGTGTTTACCCAAATGCACTTGAGGACTACCTCTGCTGCGTGGGTCCCGTAATATGTAGAAGTGGGTGGGTGATGCTTGAATGGTTTGGGTTGTTTTTCGTAACTTGGTACATCTCTTATGCTGGCGGTTCTTGAAACCTATCTGGAGAATGTAGCTTTGATTTGTTCACTGCATGTAAACAGGCTTATCTGGTAGTCTTAACTGTGAATGTTATTGTCGTTTTTCTGCTTTTATGATGTTTTTTTTTTCTTAGCTGCCTGTGTTCTGTGGGTAAAAGCAGCACAAACCTCTGGCTGGCCGGGCCTCATACAAAGTTGGTGCAAACACTTATTGACAGTGTTCTTTTTTTATCAAATGTCTATTGTCAGTGATGAATGTATTTATTTCTGGTCCTGCCCTCACCTCTGCAAAGAATTCGCTCAGTGTGTGAGACTGAGGTGGAGGCAGGACCCCCTTTTTTTGTTTTCGTTTTGAGGATTTCAAGCTGAGAATCAAAAATGAGACACAAAACATAGCCATTAACCACAATCTGTGAAGTTGACTCTTTTTATTGTGGGAGAACTGATTTTATTTTTTCCAACTCAAAGAAAAATGGTCTATGGCATTTAATATCTTCTTTCTCAGTTATACCTGACAGGCTGTAGGGTTTTTATTATTTCATGTGATACACGATGGGTGTTTTTGGCCCGTGTGTTCTTGAGTTCTCACTGAACGACTGCACACCAGGGGAGTTGAACTTTAACCCCTTGTGTGTGTCTGTGGACACAGGCAGGACACTGTGACCTGCCTGTGCAGAACGGAGGCTACTGTATCTTTTCAAGCTTGCTCTGCCTGGGTGTTGCCATGCTGCTGCCATTTAACAAAACAAAAAAAAAAATACATACACACATCAGGAACACGCACATAATCGACACTTCTCTCCGCTGATAGTGTTCTTATGACTATTGTTACATTTCTTGTCTTAAACCACTTGCCACTTCTTTCTCTTTTACATGACGTATATGTTTTTAGTGTCTGTTAGTTCTACATCGGAGGATTTTAGAAACGTTGGGTGAGATAGCTTTACTAAGTGCACTTTGTATGTTTTTCAAAGCCTCTGGGAAGACCCGGGCACTCTCATATCAGTTCCCATTTAACTGACGGTTTACTCTTTGTCTTTCTCTTCTTACCTCATCATTGTTCCTGTGTGTTTGTTGAAATATCATATCATTATGCAGTGTTACAAAAGCTTTAAAAATGAATATACAAAGCAGGAAACGCAAACCGAGAGACTGTACTCGGCTCTCAGCATTCACGTTTCCATCTAATTTCTTGGCATTATTGTTGTTACACCTTGTACGGTTGTTATCCTCTCCAGGCGTTTTGTATAGTAGAGGGGCTGGTCTGTCCAGTTATTATGGAGGTGCTCCTTCTTACCTCGGCAGACTAAACCAAAGCCAGTTTTAAAATGGCCTCCAGTGCTATTGAAGCAGTTGTAAGCTTTATTGTCCCTTGCTTTATCTCAGATACACCTGACCCCCTGCTTTAGTCCTTTGACCCCCCCTGTAAGCTCTGTTACTGCGCAGGCGACTTTATCCTCAGCTCTGCTGCATTTTACATTTCACATCAGTATTTACTGTACCTCCAGTTACGTCGTGCAGTAGTGACTGAAAACACAAAACACCAAATTACCTCAAAACTTTCAGTGTTTACAGAAATGTGCTATCTTGCCATTACATCTCAGCCGTTAAACTTTTTTTTTTTGCCGTCCATCTGTAACCAAAATATCCTTTTTGAAATGGAGTTTGTAGCAGCATATTTTCATACGTAACCTTTTAATTTACATCTGTTTTTGAATTTACAAAGGCACAGTGTCACTTTGACGTGCACTACATTAATGGAAAGACATGATTAGCTGCTAAAAAAAAAAAATTGTACTTGAAGAGTTGATTAGTGGAGCTGCCCATGAAGTGGGTGTATCAAGCTTCTTCTCTGGTCTGTTTTCTTCAGGAACATCCTCTCAATAATGTATCAGGATCCGTAGGCTGAGAGGCTCTGGAACGGACATGTAGGGTCTTTGCCGATGAATAATTAAAGGCCGAGAAGCCCTCCCCCTTGGCAAACACACTTCACATGCAAAGGTGTACACACCCAGGTGCACTTTTGCTGGCTTGTATGCACATACGCCTTCACTCATGCAAACACAGATGCCACCGTCTAGACTTCAAACACAACCTAACATGCACACACCAGTATTTAAGGTGAGATTCTGTGACCCTTTTTGTGGCTTTTGGCAGCACCCAGGCTGGGCTCTCTCTTTATCTCCACTCCTCAGAGAGCTCGTATTCAGGTCAGAGCCACCGCCGTGCATAGCGATGGGGCTCGCAAACTCAAAGTGTCATAAAAGTGTAATACAGCTGACCTCAGCACTCACAACCTTGCAGTCTTAATGTACAGCAGTGAGGAAAAATAAACTGTTATTTTATGATCTTTTCATTAAAAGCTTGATTGAAAACCAACACCGTGTTTGACTTTTCTGTGTGTTCCTCTCTGTCGAGAACAAGTCTGATTCTGTCGTTGTGTAAGTTGAATCCTGTTCTTAGATATTATCTAATGGTCACATGTTTCTTGTCTCATTTCAGGTATTACTACCCTGTGCAGTTTGCCCTGCAGTTAATTCATGTACATTCTATGATCATGCCTAAGTGACATGTGTTATGTGTTGTGCATATCTATTTCATTCCTGAGAAGTGAAACCTGTTGGCAGTTTCCTTCATAGACCATAAGACATAGGTGCCGTTTTAAATAAGTGCGGGACAGGGTGGGGCCACATAGCATGTGAAGTAGAGCCCTGCAGTAATTATCAGTTCGGTGAAGCTCGCAGCATTTGGAATTTGACAGAGTACTGACTTAATTTTTCAGTTATTTTTTAATTGATAGCTTGTAGTGTTGTAAGAAAGTGTAGTCTTTTAGTAGCAGTTGACGAGGGTCAACTTGTGGTTGTAGTTTTCCTGTATTTGACATGATGTCGACATGATTCTCGAGTCGTTCCCTTTTGCCACATTGCACAATTTTACTGTTTGCCACTGATGCACCAGCAATTCAGTGACTGACTTTCTGGCCTCTTTAGAAGTTGCCTTATGATGCCTTGAAAATTGCACTTGTCGGAGCTTTGTTATGACTGACAGATGTTGCTAATTGGTATTCATGTTGAAACGACTTGTGCAGCTGCCTTTCGTAGTTGGGTTTAACAATATTTATTAGCCTTGACAGCAGCACTGTTTTCACCTTGTGAGTGTGTGTCATCGTGACAAAATGTCCTGGAGACGCCTACTGTAGCAGGAACTACCACAGAAGTGGTTTTGAGTACTTTTCCAGGTGTTTATATGTCTGTGTGCGGATAGATTTTGTCACCACGGTAGTGTCACAACTGTCATGAAACTTTACAGATGTGTGGCTGAGATCAAAATGAAGTTTGAAAATGGGTGTGGTCCGACTGCAATGTGCTGGAAGTAGAGAAGGTGTCATTGCCAGCATGGTCTCTAGTTACTTCCTCAATTGCTTTTGTACCAGTCACAAATGGCTGCCCCCACTTAGTTGACGAATTAGTCCTCTTGGTCTTAGTCGACTAAGATTTCTTTAGTCGATTAGTCATTTTTTATGCTTTTCTCATGCTGCTGAATGACTTACTTACAAGAACCATATGAGCATATCTCATTTACAAATCTGTCAATTAAATCAACTAAGCGATTCGTCGACAAATTCATATGAGTGCTAGTCGACTCAGAATTAAATTTTACAGCTCTATCAAAAACATTGCAAAAGTTTAAGGTGGCAAAGGGAAAGGTCTTCTTGAAATATGCCAAACCGGTGCACTTAAAACCATATGTTGCAGCACAAACTAAAAAAAGATGCATTAAAGTAATGAAGCGTAGCCTGAGTTCAGGCAGAGCACTGAAGTGCTGATCTACATCAGCTGTCACACATCATTAGCTTATTGATGGATCATGTTTGCTACTCGCTGACCAGTTTGATCCAATCAAGTGTTTTAGGGCCTTTGTAAACTGTCTTATTACTCTGCTGATTCTCTAATCCCAGTACTGATCGCTGCACATCTCCCTCCGTCATCTCATTGAAGCTTTAGTATTCTCTTGCAAAGCTTGTGTTCATGTACAGTTCTGTATGTGATGCTGTATCCTGAGTGTTTAAGGTTTAGCTCTCGCTGCAGAATCCTGTTCAGATTCATTGAGATTTGAAATAAATGCTCAGTTCAGTGTCTGACTGAAATACATTAAATTGGGAACAGGTACAGGAGTAGACAAAATAGCATTTGACTAAACAATACTACAGTCTTTGAGTGACGTTACCCTGAGCTGTAGCTTCATGTTTGGGCGTCAGTAGCTCAGTCTGTGGGGACTTGGCCTGGGAACCAGAGGGTCGCACAGTTCAGGTCCCTGTACAGACCAAGTATGAAGTGTGGACTGGCAGCTGGAGAGGTGCCAGTTTGCCTTCTGGACACTGATGAGGTGCCCTTGAGCAAGGCACTGAACCCCCAAACTGCTGCAACTGCAAGGTGGCACCTCACGATACTCCTTTGTATTGCATGTGTGTGCTGCGTGTATAAGAGGGGATCTGCAAAAGATACATTTCAACTTCCAGTTACCTTATGTGGATTGTGGGGTTGACAAAAAATAACATATTAAATAAAAAATATTTAATGGACAAATTGTATCAATGTTTTCATCTAATGTGCAGCACAAGGCAAGGAAAGTATGTTTCCTAACTATTGTTATATAGTCAAAGTATTACTTTAAGATGAAATAAAATCTCATCACCTCTTGTTTCTACTATCGTCTGTAGTTAGGACAGACCCAGCGGTGGTAAAAAAAAAAAAAAAAAGGGTCTTTTCCAGCCCGTCTACAGCCCCCTCCCCCCCAGCGTCTCTTTCTCGTATTCCTTTTGATGCCCAGGCAGGAATGCCCTTAGCTGTGGGCTGCTGACCTTCCCATCACTTACAGTAAACACACACTTACATAGATCACACACACTCGTGCACACACCCTCCTCAGGTATGCAGATGAGCTCCTTGAACCTTCTTGTCTGCTCCAAGTTGGTTTGTCTCACTGCCATCCATCCGTTACACGTTTCTTCTGTTGCTTTCTCGTCCATAATATCGAGACGATAGTTCTGCCCTCCCTGTGCCATCTTCCCTCTCGTCTCTCCTGCCTTGTTATTTCTCACCGCCCTGGCTCGGGTCAGAGTGTAGTGAGCTGGCACATTTATTGCTCTTCTGTGGCATTAGTAATGCACTGTGCCCCTGGAGGTGTCACATGCTAAATGACCCTGAATGGGGGTCGCTGAGACACAATGGCCCTGGTGTCGGTAGCCCTACCCTGCCCTCCCCCACCCGAGCCCCTCTCTCCCCTAACATCAGCGCCAAGTAAACACAATAGTGAGAGTGGAGGGGGGGGGGGGTAGGTGGGTGGGGCGGTACAGGGTGGACAGTACCCACAGGGAAAACCTGGAGTGCCTGCTTG
>JAOVVB010136096.1:0-12161 GCA_028570985.1 Heterobranchus longifilis
GTTGCTGTTTGCTAACTTGTTTGGCGATTGTTTGCTGTGTGACACAATACGTCAACCAGAAGAAGGTCCAGTAGCAACCAGCTGAAAGGCGGCATATCGCCACCTACTGTACCGGAGGTGGACATACTTCGGTCAATAAATCGACTCTCCCTCAGTTCGTGTATACTGAGACAACGACAGTAATCCAATTAAATGACCTAATCGAGCTACAACCATAGCTTGACTTAACTGACTAAGACAACCACTCTGCCTCACATTTGATGAGCATGTCCCATCACTGCAGCATAAGCTTCACTGTATGTATCTCACTGTGAGCGTTTCACTGCCTGTGTGGTGGTTTGCTGAACAATGTGGCTAGCCACTACGTGAGCCAAAATGACTCCTTGCACGAATAGAAAGACCCAAGCCAAGCTATTGCCTTGCCATCGCTAACCCCTCAGCCTGCTTCCATTACACGACATGGGAAAAGATACTCTGGAAGAGTCAGCTAGATTATTTTACTCTTCCTGGGAGTCCACCCAGTGAACAACCACCCAGTTTTGGTTGCATTTACTGACTTGAAGAAGTAAACAGTGAAATGAAGTTGCAGAGCAGTTATGTGATACTAAACTTGGTGAAAGCATTGCTGGGTTTTATTACTGAACACTTCTAGCGGGGACAAATGGTCTTCAAAGTAAGTGGCATGACTTCTGCTGGATTTTGCTGAAGGTTAAAAGTCAATCATGCATGGGGCACGGCTGCTCTTTACCAGTAATGTGTGTTTGTTAGTACAGGGCTGTCTGCAAAGCCATTAAAGCCCCGACCCCTGTTTTTAGACCTCGTCATGCCCTCTGGTCTTTGTGTATCCATCATGGTCCGTCTCTGATTGATTGTGACAGGGAACAATAACGGGCACACAGAGAAAGGGAATTCTCTCTGGCTACTTGTCAGTCCATATTAGCTCAAACCAGAACCCCCCCCACCCCCTCCCAAAATCTGTGCGACTGATGCCAGTCCAGCAGAGAAGATGCTTGCTACCAGCCACCCTTAATAAAGGATTTATTAATGGTTAATAAAACATTTAGTAATGCTATATAGACCCATAATAAGCAATTAATAAGGACAACTTTTGGGTTAGGGTTAGGCTGTTTTTCCCTTTCATTAATAAATGTTAATGATTCTAACATAAGCTCTCAATTCTGCATCTACAAATATAAATAAAATCCCAAAATAGGTCAGCAAGTTTGCAGTTTTACGTTAGTAATTTATGAATACACGTGCAATGGGTTTAACTTTCTAATAAACCATAATTCCCAATCAGGGGTACTAGATTGTGTTGCAGCTGTATAACACCTGAACATTACATGTTGCAGTTATGTAAGAGTGCGTGAAAATTAGTTGTCAAGCAAGCACATATGTTTAAATGTGTAGCTAAAAAATAGCAAAAAATAAATAGCAAAAAGTAATGACTAAACAGTTCAAATGATTGTATAAAAGTGATGGATAAATGGCTTAAATAGTTAGCTTAAAGTATTGCATAAGCAGCATAAATGGTTTGCTAAAAGTAATGGATAAATGGTAGTAGTAGTAGTAGTAGTATTAGTAGGGCTGTCCTCGACTAAAGAAATTCATCGTCAACTAACATACGATTTTGTGGACTAATCGATGAGTTGATTTCATCAACTAAAGAAATCTTAGTCGACTAAGACCAAAACGATCGATTAATTGACTGATCGAGAGGGGGCAGCCCTAATTAGTAGTAGTAGTAGTAGTAGTAGTAGTATGATTGCTGATCAAACCAACCTAAATATTGACAGTTCAGTTGCATGAAAAAACAAACAATATCCAGTTTTATATAATGAATGGTGTTGTACATTTGGAATTGATGAAGGGCTATGTGAATTCATCTGACAGGGCTGTGGGCATCCCTCTGACCAAAAAAGGCTGGGAACCATTGTAATAAAGCATCAATTCCATTTCAGATGTTAATAAGTTAGGAAATAATAAATGTATGTTGATTTATTTCCAAAGGTCAAAGGGTCCATCAGTGGTCTTCCTGGTGAATTAAATGGTGTCGTTTAAGTGGTACCAAATGTAAAATATGTTTCTCAGGTTTATGTGTGATTTATACTAACCCGTTTATGAACAATAAGAAAATAAAGAGATGTCTGAAAATAAGAGTAATTGCTTTTTGCCTGGGAAAGCTGTTAAGCAACAATCCCAGAGAAAGGGAAGTTGAATTTATTACTGTGGTATAAAAAAAGTGCCTGCAGGAAACAGGTGGGACTGGTGAGATTCAAGCTAGAAAAATGATGTTCGTGTGGAACCACAACATTATGAGAAAATGTTAAATGGCATTTCAACATGGCAGACAAGACCAGTGGGTAAATTCATCATTTCCTAATTTGGAGTTGAATGATTTTTACAGATCTTTTACATTTGATTATCAAATAAATGCAATGCAAAGCTGGAGTGATTCTTAAGATTTAAAAAGGGCTCGTACAGGTTTTTCATGTTGGGTTTTTTAATAACAATCACGATCAACAAGTCAATCAAACAATATTACTGCCGTCACTTAAATGTCACCTAAAGGCAGGATGACTCTGACTGGGCAAATGTCAAACAGTACAGGGATTCAGAATCGTTCTCCTGACTCGGAGAAAAATGAGGTCTAACTGTACATCCAGCCACTGTCATGTAATGACTTTTTCCCCTCCTTCTTCATTTTTTTTTGTTCCATTAGGGCTTCACACTGTAAAAGAGCACCAAAACAAACAGAGACGGAGCAGAGGGAATGAAAGACTGCAGTGTTTTTGGGAACGACCGAGTCCTGACTACACATGCGATTCCTTGTCAGCTGGCTGGAGTGACGGGTGAGTTGATAGGAGATTTTAAATGAAGTAAACAGCTGCATTTTAAATGACATGACTTATTACTGGAGAAAAGCACTCTGATTTAACTTTCTGGGGATGGTCACCTTATCTTACAATAAGACTTTAGTCAAACATATACTGGATCACATACAACAGGTACATGGACAAACAGTTGCAAATTCTTTCTAAATCACAAGGAAATGTAACAGTACCCTTAGTTTAATATAAAAGTGTTTCCACCGATGGAGATACACGTCAATTTTCGTCCCAGTTAGTGAAACAATCACTATATGACGAGTTGCATAACAGACCAAATCTGCTATTAATGTAAAAGAAATCCCATAAAAACCTGTTGCGTAACACGTGTTCTTTTCCAGTATATTCTTCAATGTCCCATAAATAATTTGAACCTGTTAGAGATGAGAACTTCCAGTGAATGGCAGTGTGCTCATGGCTTGTTTCCATCACAGTTCTTCGCTTCCATACAGGTCCCCTCCTCTTCTTCTTCTTCCACCCATTCTAATAGATGCACCGCAAAAAAAAAAAAAAAAAAAAAAAAAAGGCCATTGCTGCTGGCTGGCCAAGAAAAGAAAAGCTTGGCTCAAGTTCTTTGTTCATTCACTTTCCATTGCAAATCCAGCAGGCATTCTCTCAGCTCTCCTTTTCCCTGACCACAGCTATGGCTTTGGATACAGCAGCAAGTCTGTCCTTTCTCCTTTTGTGTTCGAAGATAATGTCCACTGTTTGAAGGGAAGGGAACTTAAACCAAAGTCAAGGTAAAATCCAGCCTGACAGGACTCTTCGACCGTTCAGTAGAGCGCAATCTACGTGTGACTATTAACAATATCATCCCAGGGCTAGAGACAGGAAAGCTGCTCTACTGACAATGTAGAAAGTACAACTTTGTGGAATATTTGCTCGAACTCTGAAGCAGAAAATATACCACAAAATCCAAGATAGTGTTGAATCAAGGCCAACTGGATTTGGTTGAAGATACTTGAAGACATTTCGGCCTCTTCTTCAGTTTGGACTGTCCGTTCATCCTCCTGTACAGTGGTGTAGTGGTAGTTGATGGGTAGGTTACAGAGGAGGAATACTCTCCTATATAATCCAGTGGCTTTTTGGCTGATAGGTGGGTATACTGTAAACTGCCAGAAAAAAAGGTGGGTATACCCTCCACTACACCACTGCTGCCGTACCATTCTGAGGGTGTTCATCACAAAATGCTTAGCAAGATTTCTGTGAAGACTCTCTGTCGTCCAGGTCGTGGTGATCCAAGAAAAGGTGATTCAAGAGCAAGTGGACTTGAAGATACTTTCGCATCTTGCTAAGCATTTTGGGATGAATCCCCTCAGAATGGTACGGGAGTATAAAGGCCAATTTATACTTTCCGCGTCTGCGTGTGTGCTATGTGCGTGTGCCGTAAATACCGTCATCGCCCATGACCGTGACCCGACCGCAGACCCCTGTGTGGTACGCATAGCAAGCTCTGTTGTTTCTGTATGAACAGAGCTCTGTACAGACTCATAGAACTGGGGTTACGTCCAGGTAACTGCTCTGTATGCGCCGCTTGCTGGTTTGCCAAGAAGAAGAAGAAAATAAGACGATCATAACAAAATAGACGCTTGTTTTGAAGGGAGGTTGTTTGAGGAGATCTGCTGTTACTCACATTTAGATAATTTGTCTTTAAAAGGAATATAAAGACAGCCAACTGGAATAGAGGGTGGAGTGTGGATCGACTCAGACCCTGATAAGTATGAATAGACATAGGATGAGAGGCGAAACATCTTCAAGTATTTCAACCAAATCCAGTGACCTTTGATTCAACCCTTTCTTGGACACCATGACCTGGATGACTGAGAATCTTCACAAACATACCACAAAATAAGTCTCTTTCATCCATTGTCCATGAAGCAGCTTGCACTTTGTCACAGATAGATTTGTACAGGGCTCTCTGCAATCTAGCTTTAGGAGTGTTTTTATCCACCTTCACAAATCTAGAAGGAAATATTTTAAGATCCTACTTTGACTGCAAGGTGACGTTTCGTTTCGACTTTTTATGATGAAAATAGCTACTTGTCATCCATACTGGGAGGGGGAAAAAATACAATACAAGGAAAAAAAAAAAAAAAGACCTCAAGTTCTTAAGAAAATCTGCATCCTTAAAAAATATGTGACCTCCACAGTGGTGTTCAAATCTAAGCCATGAGGCCACAGGGTCAGCTTAAGTATTTGTCACAGCTAAGAGTCCAAAAGTCAACGAGCATGGGTTTTCGTCAGTACCTAGTAAAATCCTGCCGTACTACCTCGCCTTTCACGTCTTCTCAGCTACACTTGCATGACTTGACGATCATGTTGGAGAGCTGCTCCACTTTGGGGGTCCGTCCAGAGTAGTAGAGTATAGTGAGGGGTTCCAGGTCTTGAGGGACACAGCAGGGAGAGGCCGATGCCTCTGGATTCAGAGTGTTGTACAGGCTCAGCAGCTATTGGAAAGCACACAGGAGAGATTGGATTATATTCAGTATCTAATGAGTGATTTTTGATTATATACTGGCTAGTTTAAATCCATGTAATAGCTTAATGACCAAATAAAGAAGTTGACAAATTCTAACAAGGTTTTTTTTTTCACATTTTCTTTGGTTAGTTTGTTTGTGTTGTTCTGTGACTTTGGTGTTTTAATAGAGTTAGGAACTAACAAAACTAACAAACTAACTAACTGATCGAGGCAGCGGGAGACCAGCAACTCCTGTGTTCTGTAAAATCAAATTACTGTTTTTGTCAAAGGAGTCTGGTGGCTTTGAAGAGAGCGATATAGCTGCGTCAGTTCCCCGTCAGAAAGGGTTCTCTGTCGGCAAGGTGAAAATATTCTGAATATAGCATTCCCATAAACTGATATTAATTTTTTTAAGTGGCTAAAATACATTTTAGCTGTGTGGCCCCGTCCACAGCAGTGTGTTGCTTTAGCTTCCATGTTTGCTGGACACAGTGGTGTTAAAACTCAACCATAATTGGATTCAGGAACCAAAAGAAACAAACATTCAAACTCTATAAACAGTTTTTATAGGGACTATTTCTTCAGTAGAAAGTAGTTCCAAAGTTTTGGAAAGTTTTGGTCCTGTGAAGACCTCTAGGTGGAGGCAGATGTCTCAGAGGTGGATATCTCAAAATCTCTGAGAAATGTTTTTGTGTTGTGATTTTCAGTGGGGAAACTCTTGCTCTTTGTATCCCTGATCGGTGCTTCTTACCGAGCTGTGTGTAGTATCTGAGCTCCTCAGATAAGGGCAGGGCCCGGAGCAGTAGTTAGCATCGTAACCACTGGGCTCATGGATCCACTTCCAGTCCAAGTCGCGCCGGAAATCGATGTGGAGCCGGCGAACACAGCAGCTCTCCTCCGTGTTTCTGTGACGAGGATGCACAACAATAGTGTAATTAGTCCCCAAATTATTTTTTGTAATCATGCTCCTAATGTTTAATATATTCTTGGGGGATACCAGCTACAGTATGTTGCAGCATATATTTAGGATATTACAATATGTCTATTAGATGATGCATGTGATTTACCAAGTGCAACATTAATAAGCTCAAAAAAAGATTAGCACAAGCTTTTCACAATTTAGCAATTAGGAAATTTGAAGGATTTGATGAACTAACCCAAAGAATAAATGTACTAGCATTGCTTACTATTGCTACAGATGATTTATGTGTCCCTTACGAGAAACAGTAGTTTGTGTCCAGTGCTCTCTTGCGTCGTCGTGTGGACTGAGTGTCCAGGCGGTGGGGTGGGATCATCATGAGGATCGGGTGAGGCAGGTACTGGTCCTTTTTCTTCTTCAGGTGATCCAGATCCCAGCGACTTTGCTCCTCATCTCCATCCACGCCTTAATTATAGACACGATGCACTTAAACCAACTATTTAGTGGCTTTTCTTTTGTAATTTCCCTCAATCCGAGCATACAATTTGCAAAATTAGTGACTATGAAGCTGTCATCCCTGTCACTTACACTTACACAATGCAGAAACGAAAACACCAAGAAAAAACAAGAGAAACACTTTGTTTCTAAAAGCACAAATAAAATATTCCCATTGCAAGTTTATTCTTAGTCCTCTGAGGAGAAAGTTGAATCAGGCAACAATATAAAGAAAATCATCAACACTACCTCTAATTAAACCATATTGTATCAACCTCCCCAACATGAGAAATATACAAATACTATTATTTACCAGAATAAAGGCATATTTAAAAATAATAATACTACTAAAGAATAAATTGTAATTGTAGGACTAAGGACGACATAAATATGCAACATAATCCATCACATCTGATCACATCGTGATTGGAGGGATGTTAAGATGGTCCATTAACAATTTAACATTAGATCAAAAGAGCAACTAACACCAAGCATAAATAATATATGACACAGTGTTGTTGAAGCCTACCTTTAAACTTCACCTCCAGCACCTCGCTCTCATTGTCAATGATGTCACCATTTGGGTTGAAGGTGTGGCAGGGACAGTGCACACTGATTTCCAAACCCAGATTAGTTCCTGACGGAAAAGAGGATTTATACAAAGAAGCCCAAGTCAACAGCCTCCCTCTTTAAAACTCGATGCTTGTAAGAGAAATGCAAGTCACATCAAACATTAGGATTAATGATAGCTTTAAGAAAAAACAAAGGACAGTGACCTCAGCCTCACCTCTGTTCATCAGCCATTCCCGCACGGTTTCAGTCACATCGAAGGAGATCCACTCTGGAGTACCTTTGGTCAGCACGTTCTTGGCTGCAATGTAGCGTTGTTTCCTAATGTGTTCGTTTGGCTTCACAATCTGCAAAGTGATAATAATAACAACAGTTACTCTAAAAAGTTTTCTCTCAATACTGAAACAGCTTCAACAAAATAACATGTAGAATAGAGCGGACACGGGACAGGACGTCGGTACGACAAGAAGCTCTCATCATGCAGGCAGATGATAGAGTCTAATGTCACATATATGCTGCAATTGTATTTACTTTTTATCTCCAAGGTGATTAAAACAAAACTAGAGTCTACAGCCATGCCACTTTGTGAGACTGTACTTAGGCAGTGCTTTGAGGTGCTAAAGTCAGCATGCTAACATGCTCATATTAATAATACTAACATGCTGATGTTAAGCAGGTATAATGTTTACCATGTTCACCATCTTAGTTTAGCATGCAAGCACCAACTGACAGACAGACAGATATGGTCATCAACATGGATAAAGAGGACATTTTTGTTGTTTCTTTTATAAATTATTGATATTTTCATGTAGTGCTTGGTGCATTCCATAATAGGGGATAGTATACAAGTATTGAATTGTTTAAAGGACAATTTTGCTTATTTTGGCTGATTAGACCTCTTCTCTAGCCTGGCATCGCTGCCTAATTCGCAAATGCATATTAGTCTGGAACCTCTCAATTCATTTTTGATTTCCAAGGAGCGTTATCAACTGGATCAATTGGATAGACCTACAACCAATCAGAGCAACAAAACGATGTAGCGCTGTGTGACACATGCACATTGGGGTGGTGCTTGGTCCATTTTAAAGCAGGAAAAATATGTGCCCTGATCACAAACTTTCTAAGCTAAACAGTACAGTAAAATGTGTTTATGAAAACATTTGAGGTGAGAAATAGGCAATACAGTAATCTCGCGTAGCCAGACCTATCTCCACCGCACTGTGTCTGCACTGGAGGGGGGGGGAGGTCTGGATTGAATAGCTTTCACTCCGGTATAGTGGAAAAAACTCCCTGGCCTGTTTATATTTCTTTAAACCAATCACAATCGCCTCGGGCGGCGCTACGCCCCGTCTGCAGCGAAGGGACTTTGAGAACCTCACGGAAGGAACGAGGGACTTCCTCCGACCGGGGTCTCCTCCCAGCGGAAGTATAAGGCTTTATGCCGACACTGCTTACGTACCCAGCCAGACTAGCAATACAGTAACAGAATCTTGATTCATATTCAGCGCTGCCTAGTTTTATGAGTTTTGTGGGAGCACCTAATGTATGAAAGTTTATGTTTAGCCCTGACCTGTCTCTCATGTCATCCCTGGTCTCTGGAATAAAACATGTATTTGGAAGAAAGTGTGAACAAATATGAAGGCAAAATTACTTCATTTTTATTTTATTGTTTGAAACCAGCAGTAAAAATGCTTTTGCATCGGTAGAATGAGAGCGCCTGCCCCTGCTGCTCCCCTGCGTAACACTGGCCACCAGGTTAAGCTCTTCTGCAAATACAGACTTGCGATCTACCGACTGACCTTCTATGAAATGTGGTTTAGTCGTGTGTTTGGCCCAAATGTTGGTGTTGAGTTAATGTTGGCAGTTGCCATATAGTATTATTCTGTGTTTGGTAATATTGTACTTTTTGATTTGCCATGACATCACTCCTGACTCCAGATTGTCTTTATGTGGTGGTAGTTTTTACGTTTTGATTTCAATAATTACATTTTGTATTGGATCCTTAATGCCAACGACATTACAACCGAAGAACGGGGACCTGATGACGTTTACTACAACTGACTGTAGAAGTGCATCACTTCATCACTTGGTAGACCAGAGCCCCTTTTTAACAGCTTAATAAACGTTTCATACTGTTTTGAGGACTAAATGTTAGACCTCTACATAACCAAAATGATGACTGTGTTAGATCTGGGCTGCCAACGCTGCAATAGCAATACCCCTGTCCCGGTTCTACTTATATTCTGCAGGCCTGTCGAGCTTTTTGGTCTGGCTGTTACCTACGCCTGCAACCACAACCTAGATATTGTTGGCTCTCTTTGTCAATTACAGCCTGAAATCATGTGGTGGACAACAACTAAGCAGCTTATGTAAGATACGTTCTTGACAGACTAGAATTGAATTTACTAACAAAGATTCCAGAAAAGAGACTCTGAAGCTCCTTGATGCCTTGACTGTGAGCTTTGCCTTTTGATCTTGGTAGAAGGACGAGGAAACGGTACCTTTACGCACCTGGTAGAGCTCAATCCGCTGTTCATTCCTCTTGGAACTTGAGTTTGGCACCCTCAGAGCTCGAAACTCTGCTCTGAAGAGGTTGGTCGAGTTCCTTTCCATGGCCGAGACATTGAAGCGGAAAACCTTAAAGGTGATGCCTTTTGGGCAGTAGAGCAGATCGTCTGGAACAGAGAGAATAAAATAAAAGGTTTGTGAGAGAACAGGCTTGGAAATTCTTATCAAGGTCTGACGCAGTACAAGCAGTTTATGTCCGAATACAGACCTCAAATGCTGCATGACCTCTGGACAACATAATCACAGATACTTCCATTATGATCTCCTTCATATGAAGGCAACAGTTTAAATTAAAAGTTCTCAGGTAGGTTTTTATCACAGCAGATATTTTGACTTGTCATAGTAGGAAATTGCTTTATTATATTCATCTGTCCAATAAATCATACCAGTGTGACAGTCAGCCAGCGTGCACAATACCAGGACCCTGAAACGCTGCATTTTCTCCTTCGGTAAGAAGCTGCAGGGCACTCGGAGAGCACAGACCTCCACCAAGGCCATGCCCTATCTCGCAATGTTCCCAAAAGTGAAAAATAATTGGTGTATCCGCCCGTGGTTCAGATCCGCTCCAAAACTTAATGGGTTCGTCCTTGACTCATGCTACACCCTTCTGCCAATTTCATGAAAATGGGGCCAGTAGTTTTTTCGTAATCCTGCTGAAAGCCAGACAAACAAACCAAACCGAAAACATAACCTTCTTGGCGAAGGTATTAACTTTGGAATAAGGTGTTGCATAAAACAAACAATATTACATCTCTAAACACTCACGTCTGCAGTTGACATTAGAAGCTGTGAATGTACAACACTTTAAGTTAACAATGGGGCTGCAACCAATGATTATTTTCATTATCGATTGATATACCAGTTACTTTCTCTATTAATCGACTAATTGTTTCATCTATTAAATGTTAGAAAGTAGAGAAAAAATGTCTAAAGCCCAAGATGATTTCGTCAATTGCTAATTTTGTCTAATCAACACTCCCGAACCCCAAAAAATAATTTGACTAACGAAGAAGACAAAGGAAAGCTTTAAATCCTTACAATTGAGAAGCTGGAACGTGTGAATTTGCGGCTTTTTTTGCTTGAAAAATTACATAAACGATTAACAAAATAGTTGCTGGTTATTTTTCTCTTGATTGACTAACTGATTTACATTTCAGCTGTATTTAACAACACTCACTGTTTACGCCTGTCTCCATCCACAGCACAATTTTGAAAAATACTTTTCTGGCAGAGTGAGTGAGGAGTGTTTGGGGGAGGTGTTTCTTTGGATCAAACTTTTATCTGCTTGACGCCAGAGTAATTTCAGTTGTGCTCCAAAGAGGTACAGTACTTTGTTAACTGAGTTGGCAGCAAATATAATGACTTCAAACTCTACATGGCAATGCAATCGGGTCGTTTTTTCCTTTTTTTGACATATCATATTGCTTCAGAAATAAAGCTATACTTTAATATGAAAATAATAGCATGGATTTACAGTATATGGGCTTTTTTTTTATATGCTAGAAAACTTATAAACCCATTCACACCTAAAATATGATCTTGGGTTTACTGACTCTTTAATGGCTGGCACTAAGTTTATCAGCCCACAGTGAATGATTAGTGTGGTTGCCTGCCCTTATCAAAATTCCTCAGTGTTTCTCTAACACATTTTGTCTATATTTGGTGGAAATGAAAATGTTGTCATTGAAACAGCAATATTATTGAGCTTAGTATGACTTCACCTCTCTGGTATCTGCATATCAAATACCCTGCTATCCTCGGTCCCACTGACAACTTTTTGGACCCAAACCCCTTTCTGACCATGATGACTTCTCCACAACCCAACCTCAGTCATTGACATATGCCAGATTCTGTATGCGTACCATGCTATAAAAGGAAATCTTTCCGATGATTGCAGTCCAGCCTCTCAATGTAGTAATTTGCCAGTCTTCCAGCAGCTTTCTGCTTCATTTGCACCTGTCACGGATTTGTGTTGGTTCACAGAGCTGCCTCAGATCCACCAAAGGTCAACAGTTTACCTTCAAAACCATCAAAAAGTGCGTGTGTGTTTGCCCACATTAACCGAATGAAAGAGAGTGATGTCACTGGCTAAGAGTCAAAACTTTATTCCACAAAGCCAGACTTCTGGTCCTGTTATAGGTGGCTGTGTCTTCACTGGCTTCACTCACAGTCTACTGTTTCGACCTGATCTTAAAGGAATAGTTCAACATTTTGGGAAATGCACTTATTTGCTTTCTTGCTGAGAGTTGAGGCCTTTGCACAC
>JAOVVB010136107.1:0-12161 GCA_028570985.1 Heterobranchus longifilis
CACGTTTCGTTGCTCTGATTGGTTGCAGGTCACGTTTCGTTGCTCTGATTGGTTGCAGGTCACGTTTCGTTGCTCTGGTTGGTTGCAGGTCTCGTTTCGTTGCTCTGATTGGTTGCAGGTCTCGTTTCGTTGCTCTGATTGGTTGCAGGTCACGTTTCTGATTGGTTGTGGGTCTATCCAATTGCGTCCAGAGGTATTTTTGTCTGCGCTCTCGATAACGCCCCTTGGAAATCGAAAGTGAACTGAATTTCGCATTTGCAGATTAGTCTTGCGGTGCCCGGCTCGTGAACAGGGCCTCTGTGAGTGGAACGTTTTCTTAATAGCCGAGGATCTGAAGCTACATGTTGGTGGTCACATAATGACAAAAATATCTAATTTGCTGCATTTCAGGAGCTTAAACAAATTCTCTTTGGTCTGGTATTGCAAATTAATTTGATTTGTCCATTTAAACACTTCAGTACTCCGCTCTGTAGCTGACAGGTCCAGACTCCCAAGGCTCTACACAAGCAATTAATGAGTAACAATGAACTAATAAGCAGCTGGTGAGAAACTGCAGCTCATTTGAAGTGAGCAGGCCGTCCGTGTTAAAGGCAGCCAGTGTGACTGGTCTTTTTACTTCTGAGCACTGGGCATTCAAAGAACTATTGCTCAGTGAAATCTTAAATTAAGAGGTTGCACAGGGTGATGAAAGGAACGACTCCGAAAATGAAATATTGTATGCGAGTGTTACAGAGGGATGAAAAAAGAGCGAGAAAGATGAATGGAAATTAATTATGAAGTACTCCACGTGGATTAGGCTTGGGCGGTATCTGTTTTTTTCATACCTTCATTCTGTTGCGCTGTTTTACCGAGGTACACTGTATGTGATGGTATTTCTGTGAGAAAAAAAATCTATGTGTGCCGAAATATTGATGGATCCGAAATCCATTCAGAAAAACAAGTATTTTTAAAGTTGTTTACTTTGTTTTGTGGACAGATCTGACAGAGCATCATGATGTAGTTATTTCAGTGTACTTTTGATCCGTTTATTGCAATTATATCACGGCAAAATCTGTTCACACTGACCTGATCGATCCAAACTCCATTCGGAAAACAAACCTTTTAAAAATCGTTTACTTGTTATCTTGCGGACAGACGTGACGAAGTATAAATTCAGACTTTTTACAAATCGGCATCATGCTGTAGTCATTTCGGGGTAATTTTGAGCCGTTTATTGTAATTAAAAATCATAATCTGTAGCTCAAGTAGCGCTGGAAGCGACAGTCATCCGGGCATAACTTTACTTCCTGAAGAAAGTAGTGAAATTCACCGAGCTGTGTTGCTCCGGATGATGTTATGAATCCAGACACGACGCCGTATCTGGGACTTCCACAATAAGTACGAAGCAACAGTTGTTATTTCCACCATGGTTGATGAAAGAAACGCTGTAGGTGTCTACAGCGACGCACTGGTTCTGCGAGTCCTGTGAATACACACGCGATACAGCATCTCTGTATAAAGAGGAGCGTCTGTATTTTGTGACGGTATTGAAATTCATACCGTCAGGATTTCTAAATACCCTGGTATACTATAATACTGTGATACCGCCAAAGCCTGATGTGGACAGAAATATACATATGAATCATATATGATATATATGATATATATTTCAGTAAAGCATACCCTGCAGATTGATGCTGCTTTATTCTCGATGGAGAAAAAAACTTGTACTTGTGGTCCATGTTCACTTTGATAAAATAATAACAGCGTCCGTTGATTTACATGAATATAAGTTCAATAAAACACATATCTGATATCAGAGAAGAGTTTCATACCAAAAGCTTGAAGTACAATCGAACACTTTTGTTTTTATACAGTATGTTCCACATCATACATGTAATCATACTGAATATTTTATCATAACCTCGAGACTCAGGGAGCCGCATAGCTGCATACAGACAATGGCCTCCGGATAAGAAAACTATAAGGTCATGACGACACATACTTTCATAACGTATTTTAATAACGAGATCATTATTTCTTCACCCAACAGCTGCTGGATTACGAGACGCGCAGCTCGTACACTTTCTCTGTGGAAGTTGCCAACCCTCTAGTGGACGCACGGTACCTGAGGAAAGGTCCCTTTAAGGACCAGGCAACAATCCGGGTCATGGTCCTCAATGCTGACGAGCCGCCGCGATTCTCCCAGGCTCGCTACCATCTGGACGTGTCCGAGAACTGCCCCCCCGTCTGCTCCGTTGGCCGGGTCTACGCCGTGGACCCAGACACGGGTCAGAGCAGCAACATCAGGTGCTTATCACACCATCGCTCAGTCGCTCAGTCGCTCACTCAGGGCTGTCTTCACTATCTTTTTTTTTTTTCTTCCTCTCGCCTCTTTCTGTATCTCAGGTACTCCATCGATCCCCAGTCAGACCCCGAGGCTCTGTTCCGCATCGCCTCTGACACGGGCTTTATCAGCACGGTGATGGAGTTGGACCGCGAGCAGGAGCAGTGGCATAATATCACTGTCATCGCCACACAGAGGGGTATGTCAGCCCCCTCTGCCCTCGGGCGCCACGAGCAGCAGAGCTCAGCAGAGTCATATTTCACCGAAAGCACCGCCCGGAGACGGGGATACAAAGTGCGCCGCAGAAATGATACAAATTCAGTGATAATTTCAACATTTGTGTCGGTTTCCTTTTTCTTTCAGACAATCCAAATCTCGTGTCAAGGGTTGTGGTTGCCATAGAGACACTAGACCAGAATGACAATGCGCCGGAGTTGGACAGGCAGTACACAACGTCTGTATGTGACTCCAGTGCCCCCGGTCAGGTCCGTTCTTGTTTTGTTTTTGCCTGTATATTTAATGTCATTTCATTCCTGTTTTCATCCGTTCTGTCTGAAGCTCCTGCAAGTGACTATTTTTTTCGTTCTCATTTTTCGCTTGGTTTCATTTTGTTCTTCTGTTGTTAAAACATTCTGTCATTAGAAATTGCAACAGCGGAGGCAAACTCACCTCATCTTTGTTTACTCAACTTTTCAAATAGTGTAGATTTTTAAAGTTGAGATTTAGATTCTTGATTGAAATCTTTATTTCGGCATGAATAAGCAAGAAAATGAAATAAAAGAAAAAGAAAAAACAGCAGCATCAGAATGTTACTTATTTCATGTCTGAAAAGGAGTAGGGAGAAGTACAAAACTTATATACTCCTACTCCTTCTAACTTCTTTGTATTTTTATATAAAAATCTTCTTCCTGTAAAATAAAATATGACGTGTGCTTATGAAAGCTGGTACCAACAAATAATATCATGACATCCACACTTCAATAGAAAAAACTCACAGTACGATAACAAAAACTCACAGTACGATAATATCACGATAAAAAAGTCCTCGATACGATATTTATCGCGATATTAGGCTCCGGTTTGTTATTTCCTCGTCCTGGTGATCGGCACATCTGGTGACGCTGTCGGATGTACGTTAGCATGTTGGATGTGTTTCCAGTCACATCACGTTCCTCTACTGGAGCAACGGCGGCACGTCGTCCTCGTCTTACACACAACTCTCTCCAGTTCTGTTGCAGCTGAACGAGAAGCTTCCAGCTCCGACATTTCATTCTCTGTCCAGTGTGACTGATCGCTCACTAGCTTGTTATGCTAACTTCAGTACATGTTGCTAACGGCGTGCAGCTAAAAGTTTCAGACAGTATAGGGAGTCATCACGACTAAGTATTTGCTTAAAATAAAACAGTATATTGACTCACGCTGCTGTGCAGGAACATTGTTTTCCTGTATTGGGACCGGTGAGGTTATGTCAGTCCTACGACAGTATCGAGACATTTTTTTAATCGCGATATTCGATATATCGTTACATACCTACCCGTCAATCAATCTGCAGCTTTCAGCTGTACAGAGCTGCAGCTCTTACTCACCTTTTAGCGGTCAAATCAAATGTGAAGGATTTGATTGTACACCGCACAAATACAAGTACAGAAGCTAAAGACGCTCTAACGTTCACTGGGACTTTAATTCTATATATTATGATTATTAGGATTGGTATTTATAATATACTGTCGGGGCTTTATTCTTCAAAACGTAGCTGCATTACTATAAGTTATGTAAAATACCTTTCCTGTGACTGCTTCACAATAAAGGCCACCTGGTGTTTTCACAGTTGAATACTGTGAAAGCAGTAGTGAGTGGTGGGTTAGCGTTAGCATTAGCGTTAGCATCATACAGCTCTGATGCAGCGACATGACAGTGAACAGTGAGGCTGATAGATCATTTATAACCATAACGCTGGATTACATGCTGCATTGTTTCCTGGGAATTCCTTGTGGCCGACTCCACTAACAATGAAAACTAGTGCACAGAGAGGCATTACAGAATGTAAATATTGAATGGCTTTTGAATGGCTTTTGCAGAAAAAATGCAGACAGTAATATGTATTTATTCGGATCCCCACTGGCGACATCATTGCAGTAGCTCTTCTTCCTGCGGTCCCTGAACCTTACATAAAGCCTTTACACGGTGACGATGCAACATGACAACATACATAATAACATCAACATTACAAAGAAAACAAAAACAAAAATACATGCATTCAGACAAGACAAGCTCCTGACAGTTACATTATAAATCATAATACGGTCCGTATCATCATCATTTAGTATTCAATACAATAATTAAGTACTTAAAATAATTAATTGTGTTCATTAAAACCATAATAACTTTGAATTAGTGTCTGAAGTCAGCTTATTACAACTTTTTGACCTTATGACCTCTGAAATTTAAGCAATATCCACCTGCTGCATATATCAGCAGTTCCACCACCGAGTGATCTTTCATTTTATCAGTATTTAGATTCCCACAGAGATAAACCTCATTAAAAGTCATTAACCAACCCCAGTTTGATTGATATTCCCGTGAGTGCGCAATAAAAAACCATGATTTATGAAAATCAAAATATTTCCAGATATCTGATCAAAACCACCAAACACCAGTTTGATTGACATTCCCTGGATTGGACATTTAAAAAAAAAAAAAAACGATTTAGGGAAATAAATAAAAACGGAGATATCAGGGTTTTTTTTGCAAATGAACCCTTCTATATGTGCAGTAATATGTGTTTTTTTCCCTCTTTTTTGTCCTGCCAATGAGCTTTAAAGCATTAAAACATCCTGGTCTGTGTTGTGCAGGTAATTCAGGTTCTGCGAGCCATCGACAGGGACCAGGGAGGGCAGGACACCCCGATCCACTTCAACATCCCTCCGGAGTCCAGCACCGCCCTGAACCTCACCATCAGAGAAACCGGAGGTTGCACCGCTTGGCTCTGTTTTCCAATTTCATGCACAATCCAGAAACATTGACACCAGCCAAAACCTGTGTGAGCCTGGCGTGCAGTGACCGTGTCTGATGCGTGTCTTTTTTTTTTTTTGCCCTGTTATCAGGTGTGACAGCCAGCCTGGTGCTCCAGTCAGCCTTGGAGCCCCTCCCTGGTTTCTCCTCATCCTCGCTCACCCTCTACGTGCCGGTCGTGCTGCGCGACGGCGCCTCGGGTCTGACCAACACTGGCACGGTCACCGTGACCATTTGTCCCTGTCTGCGAGGGGGCATGCAGACGGAGGACAGAGGCAGACAGAGGGACAGGAGATGGGAGAGACACATGGTTTGCCTCCCCGTGCCGTCCGCCTCTCCGTCCCTCATATTCAGTTTGGTCACCTTGCTCGCCATGCTCGCTTGTGTCACAACTCTGCTGGGTAGGTTTTTCTCAGAAGTCTCCGAAGCGATACGAATATGTTGTGACTTTCTGAAAGACGCTGAGCGGTTTTGTCAGGTTGCTTCTTTAACGTCCGCAGACTACGGTGGTCATGTGTCTCTTTTTTTTGTTGCCCTTCAGTGGTGTGTGCACTCTCGCTGTCACTGCGCCATCAGAAGCGAGACTCCCACTCGCCCTTCGAGGAGGATGATGTCAGGGAGAACATCATATCCTATGATGACGAGGGGGGAGGGGAGGCGGACACCGCAGCTTTTGACATCACGGCGCTGCAGAGCATGCACAGAATCCAGCACATGCACAACAACAGGAACATGTGAGCTTCAAAAAATCAATAAAAAATGAAAAAGTTTATCCTTGCCATGGTGGTGCGTGTGCATGTTTGTGTGCTTGTCTGACATTTATCTCTCGGCACAGATGGTACACCCAGCAGAATCCGCCGAGGGCCAGGACGTACAGCTGGAGTCGTAACCCGCGGCCCGGCCTGGACCCGCAGCAGAGGCCAGGCTCCGCGCCGCTCTACGGACGCTTCTGCTACGGCATCCACACGCTGCCCGTTCTCCGAGATTATCCGGTGGGGCCGCTGGAGGCCGGTCTGCAGCTAACGCCGCTGACCCACGGGCTCACCGGAGGTCACGTCGGCAATTCCCTCGTCATCCAGAACCAGAGCACCTTTGAGCCTCTGCTGCGCTCTCCTGAGATTGAGAGCCCTGCTCGTTGTGAAGCAGAGCACACGCTGGCAAAGAGCAGCATCACAAGCAGAAATGAAGGCAGCGAGGCGAACGCTGCCGGCACAGAAGAGAATCAGGACCAGGCAAAGGTCAGATAATAACGTTAATACCAGCAGATAAAAGTATGGAGCAGTTAAAGAAACCCCATAAGGTTTTGAATCGTGTAAGCAAGTGCAAAATAATGTTTCCCAATAAAGCCTGAAATATTCATGACTCAATATGCAACAGTGTGATTCATCAGGATGGACAGTCACTGCGAGGCAACAACTGTCACCAGATTCTCATTCAAATGTTGCTGGATCCTGATTGGTGCACGGAAGCAAGTGACATCATCTTTGTCCCGCCCCCCCCCTCAGACCAGAGAGAAGAGCTCAACAAAAACACAAATACAGAAATCTGTCACGTGAAATAACCCAAACTGCTCAAACTAGAGTTGTTTTAGGATCCCATCTGTCACAGCAAGACGCTTTTCTTTTTTTTTTACTCATTTTATTTTTACATTTTAGGTCAGACCCCAATTGCACCCAGAGTAGAATATTAGAGTAAAATATTATTAATTAAATTTTATTTAAATTTCAACATTAAGTATTCAGTTGTGATTCAATTTCACGATCAGTTGCTTAAGATTTTGAGTCATTATGGCTTCTTTTTGCTTCCATACATTTATCCCTGCACGTCTTCTCCTCTAATAATATCTCCCTTCTTCTTCTTCTTCTTCTTTTTCTTCTTCTTCTTCTTCTTCTTCTGTTTTTCAGATAAACCCAACAACAGAAGCAGAGTCGACTCCGGCCGATGACGCTGCCAGTCTGACCCACTGTGACCCAAATGAGTCTTCATGCCAAAGTCACACCAGCTCCTCGTCAAACCAGCAGGAGGGCCGGCCGGGGTCATCGCAGACTCAGATCAGCACCGGAGCCACCAGCTGCACGCTGGATGACATTGACACAGATTCCTCCATTCCCTCCGTTTCAGAGCGAAATTATTCAAATGGCAGCGAGATCAACTCTGCAAACCCTCCTGTTTACCTGAAGGGAGACGCGTACAGCATCGTGGGCTCGCTGAATCCAAACAGCAGAGGGACGTGCATGAACGGGACGAGCGGCGGCGGCTTGTTCCCGGCGGGGGTGCAGCTACTGAACATGTGCCGACTCCAGACGAAGGATTTGACCCCGCAACCTTTGCCCTTACCCAGAGGGATGTTTGGCAACAACAGAGGCTGGGCGTGCGGGGCGGAGCCCGCGAGAGCGGAAGCCGCCGCCCCGCAGCCCCTCCGCATGGAAGACCTCCTGAATATCCGTCTGGATCAGGTGACCTTTGACCTGTCGCAGCCGCCCTATGACTCACTGCAGACTTACGAGTTTGAGGGCCGTGACTCGAGGGCCGAGTCGCTGAGTTCGCTGGAGAGCGACGGAGAGAAGGACGACGGGAGGGTGGTGGGAGGGATGGAGGAGTTGAACCAGAAGTTTCAGAGGCTGGTGGAGATCATCAGAGAGAGGGAGAAGGAGAAGGAGGAGGGAGGAGGAGGAGGGGGAGGAGGAGGGGGGGGGGAGACCGAGGGAGGGGAGACTGCAGAGGCTACTCCCGAGGAGACTCATAAACAAAACGAGGACAAAGGGAAAGAACAGCAGAGATGGGATTTCTAAACTGCAATGAAAGAAAAGTTAAAGAGAGGAGAACTCTGTCAACAGTGATGGATTTTAAACACAGCGGGGGAGAGGGCAAAATACACAGCCTCTGACAGAAATCTTCTTGTCCCCCCCCCCCCCCCGCCTCTCGCCAGGAATAAAATCCTGGAGGCTGACAGTATAGTGTCAAGATTTGTGGTGGAATCCATGCACGGCGTATAGTTTTCACCTCCACTATGTTTATAAAATGCATATGGAATCTGTCACTTTTCACACTGCTCTTGTAACAGATATTAATAATGCACTTGGGCTTTCAAAGCTAAAGTTATGAAAAATTAACATTTTTTTTGAAATATTGATTCTGAGCCCTGAAAGCTGCATTGTTAGAAAATAGGCCTCATCAAATATTGACCAGAATTGTGATATTTAATATTAATAGTTTAATAGGGGCACGCTCGCGAGAAATCCTCGGAATTTCAGTGCGACATCTGCATCTGAATTGGAGAGTTTTTAAAACCACACGAGCGTACAGTGCAGTGCTGTAGGGCCGACACTGCCGAGTGCTCACACAGCCTCTCTGATGAGGACAAAGGCCTTTGCACACAAAGTCCATGTTTTTCGTAGCATTTTATGCTAACCTCCTGCTGCGCAATTCGCGTCATTCGCGTCGCCTGAGCGGAACTCACGTCTAATTAGTTGCAGCCCTAATTAATACCTGTGTTCACATTTTTGGATGACGACGTTTGCATGTACGGTGGCTCTGAGTGGTCAAACAACTGTCCTTGCAGAAAATCAAACCTGTTCCGAAAACTTTAATGACAGACTAAAGTTTCGGAGTCGGTTTATAAACGTGATTGACACAACGTGAGGTCGTATTTATTTTTTAAAAGTGTGAAAAATTCCAGACTTGGTGTGCAAAGGTCTTAACTGTATACATTTATATTCTGTAGCTCCGTAGAGAGTTCAGCTCCAGCAAGTAGTCACCATACGGTAGCAAAACCTGCTCACTATGCAATTTGCACACAGTTAGAAATGATTAGATTGTCACTGTCAAAGACTTGTGTACTGTTGTGAAAGTACAGTAAATAATGTCCATATGTAGATACATTTCTCCTTCTGCTTTCGTGGTTATTGCTCACAGGTGGACAGTTGTTTGGGAGGAGGATATTTACTGGAATCCACACAGGAAATTAAAAATAACCAGATTTTCAGTTATTAAACTGTTGCAGACATACGCTTACAAACATGTTCCCCATAATTTCACCCACGCAAGATTAATTATAATTCACTATTGTGTTTGCTCGTCTAGGATTATCGCCAAAGGCTTATTTATCTCCCACCTTTTAAGGAGACAAAATTAGGCAAAAGCCATTATGCGTTGCCGTACACACAGGCATTGTTCTCGTGATGAGCCCAGAGGAAACGACAAAATAATCATTTACCTCGAGATTGTGTAATGTTATTCACAGAATCAGTCACTTGACAATGACTCATTTCTATAGCTGTTTCAAAGCTCATTTATTATTCAGAAGGTATCAGGATGAGTTATTAAAAATAATGACATTATTTTCGATAATGTGATGAAATGTATTTGACTTTCTGCAATTATTCACGCTTACTCTCGTCCTCCGCAGCGGGAATTTAGGTCTTAATCAGCCGCCGTTCTAACAAGATTGCAATGCTTTCAAACTAAATTTGACAGAAAATCTTTGGCGTCCTGACAAGAAAAATGAGGTGTAAAATAGACTGGACTCCTCAGGCAAGAGAAGGAAATGCAGAGGAAAAAGGAGTGGGATATTACATGAAGTGCCAAGTGATAACTAGTCATCGCCCCGCTGCATATTCTCAGCACACAGCAGCGGTGGGTATCTTCTGGCACAACGCTGCAGGAACATCACTGTAGAAGATGATCAAGAGGGAGACATATCCTCACCCAGGAGATCAGGGACAGATTTAATTTAACAATGAAACTAAATATAGACGCACAAGTTAGAATGTGAAAGACTTTCTGTATTACCACTTCAAAAAAAATTGTTAGACAAAAATAAAATAACAGGAAATTAAAATATGTTTGAAATTCAAATGTGTAAAAGGCATACTGGCATTCACGTGCACTTTAAAGAAGAGTGCTGAAGGACGTCAGCGTTCCGGTCAGGCAGCAGCCAGCGACGGTGCGATGCTGCCACCTGATGTTTGACATGTGCAGTGCAGCTTTGCTTTGACTTGTAATATCACAACAACACTGCAGCACAGAGCAGGAAAAACATGGTTCAGTCAGGAATCAGGCTCATGAGACCAGAATTTTAAACTTTGATACACTGAAAAACACAACTTGTAGGATTTACTGAATAAAATCCTAAAAACACTTTCTAAGTAATATTTACTGCTGTAATATCAAGTACAAATCACTTGCCAGTATCAAGTAAAATGTACTTACAAATAAACGTAACATTTGTGTAGATATTAAGTAAATGTTACTTAATTATATGTAAGTTCTAAGCTATATTTACTAATTAAGTATTTTCTTCATAGACAGGAATGTCGCTGTCCTCAAAATATTAAGTAAATCTTATATATCTGTAATATTGACTGTAAATAAGTAGATTTTATTATATTTTTCTGTTTTACATTTTCAATGAATTAGTTGTATCACACACTATAATTATAGTAAATGTTACCAAACAAATCATTTTCTCTATGCATACCTTTACCACAAATCACAAAACTAAACTACAATATAGTACAAAAATACAATGCTTTTGATACCGCAGCAAAAAGGGGAGAAAAAAAAGTCCTAAATATAATAATTTCTTTCTTTTTTAAATGAACAACCTGCACACAAACCAACACACAGTTGATTTTCTTCCCTGTTGTTTCATCTGTGCAGCCTCCGATTCAAAATCTGATTGTAAATCTGTTTTTTAAAAATAGCTTCAGTACTTTCGATGTGGGTATCGTATCGTTTTAAACACGTGGTATCGGAAAAGTATCGATACTTTTGACAACCTTAGTCAGGACAAAGAACATAGTTCCTTTTAATCTATAAAAAGGAAATACAGGCTCGATTAACTTTGATTTTCAGGAAAAGTTTTAGTTGTACAGATGCTTGCTGCTGTGGGACTCTGTCACGCTGTTTATGGCTCACATCCATTTAAAGACTTCACGGAGCGAAAGGAAGGAGGGGGGGGGGGGTATGTATTTTTCAGGAGGGTATTTTTGGGGTTAGCAGGAAAAAGCCCTTTAACTTTTTCTCATCCCAGAGTTAGATTGTATTTTTTAGGTTCATAGCCTATTTTATTTCTACCACAGCATGTTTACATGCTTTAATGTTTAAAACATTATTTTTCTCATCCTGTCTGTCTGAATATACCTGGATTCACTCTCTGTCTGAAACGCTGTTTTAGTGTCTCTTTAAGCCCCCCTCCCGAAAAAAAGCCTAGTCTGCTCTGATTGGTCGGCGTTTCCGGGTCTTCTGCATCGTCACTGCAGCCGGGGAATGACTGCATTTTCTACCTATGTATAGTATGTATAGTATGTATAGTATGTATAGTAGTTGTGGCTCAGCAGGTAGAGCGCTCGTCCACTAACCGGCAGTCTACATGTCGAAGTATCCTTGGGCAAAATACTGAACCCCAAATTGCTCCCGAAGGCATAGCCATCAGCGTGTGAGTGTGTGTGTGTGTGTTTATCTCCTCTGATGAACATGTGCCTTGCATGGTAACCTCTGCCATCCTCCTGTGGTGAAGGACTCGCAGTGTAAAGTGCTTTGAGTGGTTGTAAGGACTAGAAAAGTGCTATATAAGTACAGTCCATTTACCATTTGTGACATCACAACCTTACGGAAGTCCTGACGGCTCGTTTAAAGGCACAGTTTCTGAATACGGGCAGTATGCATTGAGCGTTTCACAGTATTTATATAGCATCTAGACCTGTTTTATAATAAAAAAAAGACATGGAAATCTCACTTTTTACAATCTGGGACCTTTAAAACATTTGAAAGGATCAAATACTTGTGGGTCTTTACTTTGTTCTGCATCTTAACAGAAAGT
>JAOVVB010136117.1:0-12161 GCA_028570985.1 Heterobranchus longifilis
TCTCCTCCACTGAACTCCCTCATAATGCACGACTTTGAACCCTAATATGTGAAAGAAAAAAAGAGCTCACTATTTGTTGCATGAAGTTTGGAGCTCTTTATTCTCCAGGGTCACGAACCGTTGCACTTGTTTTTACACATGATTTGTTTTCTCTAGGAAGCCACAACTGGAGATGATGTTTTTTTTTATTAGTCTTCAGGATGATGTCAACAAGATAAATGGTGAATGGGGTTTTAGTTGTCAGCAGTAGCTTGGCCCTGGATGTGGCCTATAGCGGAGAGATGATCAAATAATGTACAGCCTACATCCTGTGGTGCCCTGGATGTTTACTGTCATTGTTATAAACTATTTGACTCGTTATTTATAATAACAATAATGCGTTTCTGGCACAAGGCATTCACATCCGTTTCTTTTCGGACAGTGTTTGAATCAACAGTTGAATATGCTTTTCTGCAGACATAAACACATGTTATTACTTTGCTTTTATTTCCACATTTGACGGGGCTAATAACAGCAAAAACATGCACAACATATGCGGACGGAAATGTACTTTTAAATTACAAATGCTTTAATGTCAACAACAGTTATTACATGTTTATTAGACAGGTAGAAGGGGCTTGGGCCTATTATTATTGTTCTATTTGAAAGCCATGGTGGAAAAAAAACAAACTGAGGCATGCACATGCATTTAAAATTCAGTTATGAATTTATATGAAACATTAAGTTTTTGGTGTAAAGCTTCTGTTTTATCTCAGTGGTTTGTTCCACTGGAAGTGCAGGCTCTTTTGTGGAGAATGACCTGCCTTCTCTGCCTTGTGTGGGGTGACAAAGACCCCTAATCTGCTTGCTTCAAATATTGATCCAGCAGTAGCTGAAGATGCCATTTTGTTACATTAAGCCCTTCTGTGTGTGCTCTACTCCATTTAACTCCGTGGTTAAATACATTTATTTTAGTGGTGTGTATTTTGTCCTTGATTGGCCATCTTATCCAAAAAGTTTGGAAATGCAATGACAGCTATGCTCCTTAGCCTATTAACACTTGGGGCGATGTGTTGTGTGTGTGTGTGTGTGTGTGTGTGTGTGTGTGTGTGTGTGTGTGTGTGTGTGTGTGTGTGCACGCACACTTCCTTTCCTTGTCTCAAGGTTAAATTAGTTCTGCTCGCCTGAGTTCACTAGACTTGGACTGTTTTGTCTCCCCTGAAGTGACTTGTGTTATTTTCATACATGCAGAAAATTATTTATGACATATAGTACTTTTTGTTTGTTTTGCTTTCAAGCGTGGTTCCTGATTTATATATTTTTTTATTATTGACATACATTTTAATAATCCTAGCTCCCTTTTGTTTACATTTTACAACTTTGCATTTCCTCTAAAACATCCATCTTTTCTTTCCCTTTTTTTCTTTTTTGGATTGCATCAATTTATGTTAGTGCTGTATTATAGAAGAGGCTGTAAAAGCACACCACCTGTTGGTGTCCAAGTGCCTCTATTCCTCCACTCGCTCCCCTTACCACTAGTTCCCTGTGAGGCTTGCAGAACCTCCGCTCAGCATCAGAGAGCGGCCTCGGGCTTTGCGTTGGAATGCAAAACACAGAGTAAATCCAGTATTCATGCTCACTGTGTCATTTGACAAGGTTCTTTCTGAGTTGACATATGGTAATTTGGTAATGACGTGTTTGCATACAGTCATTAGCTCTGCCTTTCACCCCTATTTCCTTGGGCTAACAATAGTCCCAATTATGTCTGTAATTGTAAATGTATTACATTCTCTTTTATGTAGCAATGATCGACATATGGCTGTGTTATTTGCCAGGGTTGCGTAAAATGAAAGACAATTTTTTAAGTCATTACGTGGTAGTGATTTGACTAAGGGCAGAGTATTCATCATTTCATGGCAGTGTCTCTTCTACTGCTGCTTGGATGGGAAGGCAGTGTGTGACTGAAATTAGCATTTTTATTTAAGTAGACCCAGCTAAAGTGTATAGTGTTAAGTAGCCTAATGTTGTCTGTTTTCCCTCATCGGTCCGCAGTGAGGGAGGTAGTAATTTGAGCTGTATGTTTTGGCCAGCTGAGCCTCGATAGACGATTGTTGATTTAAAAAAATATATATTTTAACTTCTCAGATGCGCAAGATCTTTGCCTCTCACCTGGATGTATATTTCAGTGTTTTGAAAATCACAAACACAAATTTGATGCATTGGCAATAAGAAAGTTGTTTTTTGTTTTGTTTTTGTTTTTTTCAGAAAAATGCTGACTTAGCCCTGCATTGGTACCTTATGGGAGACTAACAACTTGCCAATATGAATCATCTCTAGGGTTGTGATTATAGCAAAGATAGAGTAGTTTGAATCATTCATTACCATCACCCTCTGTTTTTTTAAAGAGCTAAATGTAAATTCTCTTTGTGCTTGCTAGTGCCATTAAAATCCTGTATCTGCAAATTTCTCTCATAGGGTTTATTAGAGACTGAAGGGTATGAACGAACAGCAGCAAAGAATGGCTGCAGTGGGAACTGACAAGGAACTCAGCGACCTCCTGGATTTCAGTGCGGTAAGAGAGTGGGAGAGCAGTCTGGGTGGTTCTGGGTGGCAGTGGTAGGTGGGTGGCATTGGGAGAAAGAGCTAAAAGAGAGTGCGATACAGGTCTGGGTATGAGCAGAGGAGAGCTGGAGGTCTGAATGAGAGAAGTGGGGGTTGGTGGGGGGGGGGGAAGGGGCGAGCAAGGAAAATCAGTGGGAAGCTTAATTTCTCAAAATCTGCAACAGAAATTTTGAAATCCCTTTTTTTTTTTTTTTTTAACAATAGGTTGTGTCAGCCCAAGATATTTCCATCCTTCATTCTTGGCATGCAAAGGTAGTGCTGATTACATCAAAGCATGGCAAGTAAAAAAAAAAAAATACTGCTGTACCTCAGGGTGACTGGTGAAAATGAATTCAGGTTTTAAATATAGGTTATTCAATTATGTAGGCGATGCAGAGATACAGCAACAAGGAAGTGGATCCTTACTACAATGAGTGGGGATCCACTGTAAAAAAAAAACTTAAATATATCAGGAACGACTGCAGGAAACTGCGGAAATAATTTCACCCCTGTTTGTCTTGTTAACAGAATCTGAGGGGGGGTAATATTGTTATATATGAATTGGGTTGAACAGGCAGCTTCTGCGTTTCCTTTTTGTCATATTTTTAGCCTTTAGGAAGACGTTTTCACAGAGATGCTTTCAGGGGTATCCTCCAGACATTACCTACAAAGTGGATAGAGGTATTGTGTTCAGCTTTTATTTACCTGTGTTTCATTTTGTTGTCAAGCCTTTGTTGAGCTTTACGCTGACATAAACATCTCACAGGCCCAATGGAGCTGTGTTACTTTTTTTTTTCCCCCTCCTAAATAAAGTGAATAGCTGGTGAGGCTAAATTACCAGCTCCGGATAATTATTATATACGGGGCACAACAGGTAATTCCAAACTGAGGCTCCTAATGAATATTTGTCAGCAGACTTAATGTCCCATGAGATTTCTCTTGACAAAGTAGTTGATTAATACTGAAATGTTTATATCATTGTTGCAGGAGTCATTGACATTCTATGAAGTGTAACACTGGGGAACAACAGGACTAGCTTTTTGATTTTTTTGATTTTTTAAAAAAAAGCATTGTTGTGCATGAATTTTGTTGGTGGAGCTTCGTTATAATGACTTGCATGATTCAGTCAGCTGCTTTGTTAACGTCGTATTCTCTGCCACACCATTGGTATTTAAAGGAAACCTTACCCCGTGAAAGAAAAACACTCCTCGTTGTGAAGGGGGCTTTGTGGGAGGTTCTCATTAGACAGTTGGGTTTGTGTTTAGAAAAAGCTCAGATTGATCAGCTGCCAATTTGTATCAGCAGATGTTCCGTTTAAATATGACATTGATAATTGGGTGAGAAACTGTCGAAAATTGTACAAACAAATTTCCTCCTCTTTGTTTATTTGCTGGCTACTCGCGGAAGTGCATGCTAGATTGGACGCGGGATAAAGAAAATCTAAACATGCTTGAGATATCTGCCACCAAATGTAACAGAGACAAAGATGGTGTCCAAATTGGTTGTTGGATCGCGTACCGCCTACCCTGTTTAAACAAAGAAACTAAAAAAAAAAGAGAGAGAGAGAGAGTTCATATGTGGTATTGGCAGATTGTGGTTTGGTTTGTAGAGTAGAGTTTGGCCACGTCATTGAAAGATGCCACAGAGCAGATATTTAGACCACACCTCATGGTAGAACGTACAGTGGCCCCTGACATAACCCACAGTGTTTTCAAAAAGTTGATACTGCAGGATCAACTTTATATGAAAATATCTCTGCAAGGTTTAATTAATGCTGTATATTTGTTTTGTTTTTTGAGAGGGGGGGGGGGACTTGCCTCTTTATTTTTTGATATAAAATAGAGATTAGTTATTTTTGAAATGTGGTATTTTGCAAATAAAGACATCAAGCATGTTTTACTGTTATGCTAGAAGTCGTCTTATCAATGGTGGAATCACATGTTGTTAAATTTCTCACTTTAGACTGATCCAAAACTGAAATGCCTACAAGGAAAAGAAAAAAAATCACACAAGAACTGAACGACATGTGTATGTGATGTCATTTATTAATGGAAATGGGATGTGTGAAGTGTGCCATCCTTTGCTTTGTTAGTTACGGTATCTTTCCTCTTTTGTCTTGTAGATGTTTGCGCCTCCAGTAGCCAATGGGAAGAACAGGACAATGACACTCGCCAGCAGTCAGTTTGGTGGATCAGGTAAGATTTCAAAGCAGTAACGCTGCATTACTGGACTGTATGTCTTTGCAAATGTTGGTTTTCACCTTTTGTATCATTCTGTTGATGTAAATATACTTGTTTCTCCAAGTGATTTTAACTGACGTGACTGTGGCTGCACGTACGTTTTGGCAAAGCAACAATATTCTAATTTAATGTTAAATCTATGATCTTTAGCAGTCGCAATAAATGCAGAAATGTCAAAGGTCAGTTCATCCAAATCACAAAAAAAAAGTATTTTCTCACTTAACTCTTTTGGTATCTAGCATGCAGACAGTCTCAGTTTTATTTGCACCAGTTTTTAGGTCACCGCCTGAGTAGGAACAATAGAGGTGGATTTTATTTGTGTTGTGGTGCTCAAAGCTTTACAAAATTGCATTTGAAAAACGTCAAAACAGCCACACAAATTTCCAGAAACAACCTCCAGGTTAATCCATAAAAATTGCTGATAATACCATGATTTTCTACCAAAGGAAAAAAAATGTAGGAAATTGGTTGTGCGTGTATTTGTTTTTTCAACTAGGAGTAGGGTAAGTAATTTCAGAAGAACGACGATTTAACGACGTGCTACAGTTTGCTCTAAGCCCTTTTATGTGGTTTTTCCCTTGATTCTTATCTTTGTAGACAAATTATCTATTTAGACAACAGAAGGATTTATGAAGGATTGAAACTGTGCAGATGTATTAATATCTATATATATCTACCACATGTTTTATTTGATCATCTATCTGATACCCCCCCTCGCCCCCACATTTCTTTTGATAGTCTTTGTTCCACTATTTAAAAGTGCAAAGTAGCTGCAGTTAACCCCCTCAAGCACCTGAAGTCTTTGAGTAGGCTTTTCTCTCTTCCTGAATGTTATTAGTAAGTCGTGTTACTTTCGTTCTTCTGTCACCCTTCCAACCTGGCGTGTGAAATCGAGTCACACTCCCCAGTGTTCCCCAGAGTGAGAACTTGGCCACTGAGGAACAAAGGCAAAAAAGGGGGCTTATGGACTTGAAACGACTCCCCCACCCTGAAGTGTAAAACACTCCTCCCCCAACACGGCACAGGGCTCTTACCCCCACTGATCTGCAGGAAATGGCTTGAGTCCGAGACAATGTCCCTCACCCCTCGCTCGCAGCCTCTTAAACTGGCCCAGCATGCAGTGAGTGGCCAGAGTGGAAGAGAGCGCTTGTTGAATAGAGGGATCAGCCTGTGGAAGGCAGGATTCTGTTTGTTTCTATTACGGCAGGCAATTACTAAGCAGCGAGGAGTTAATTCCTCCCCCCCCCTCCTCGTGTCCCAAAGTGTGGCCCTCGGTCATTGACACCTATTTTAATGCGGTACTTCAAGCCGTCCCATTTAACTTTGGGAGATCTGCAGGTGCCATCTAATGGTGCTTGGGAGTCAAAAATGCTAACCTCTGTGAATTCCAGCCCAGGAGTTTCTCGTAGATCATCATGTTATAGCACGCAGTTTCTATAATACAGCCCGACCGATTCACCGATTTTAGGTTGATATTGGTCTATCACAGACATATCGGTATCTATTATGGCTGCACAATAAATCGTTTTTTTTAAATCGTCATCGCAATATCAATTTGAGCAATAAACACATCGTGAAAGACTGCGACATATCGCGAAAGATACTCAGGGATTTTTTAAGTATCGGTAGAAAACTGCTCTTTAAAATGTAACTGTCATTCTTTTTTTTTTAAATGGTGCCTTTTGTGTTCAGTTCAATGTTCAATTTGTTCAAATATGTCAGAAATAACCTCCTTACTTTTTTTTTTTAATTCAACAAGCAATTAGTTGTATTTTAGCAGAATACTGAAAGCAGAAAGGCAGAACTGATAATCTGTTTATCGCATATTTTCCTCATCGTGCAGCCCTAGTATCTACCGGTATTAGCTCATATGTTGTCCAATATGTGCCGATATGAAAACTTTTTTACTGAACATATAATGCAGAATACGATGTTTGGGGAGATTTAGAAATTGTGACATGATGTAGTTTGTCTTGCACAGCATGATACTGAACATAGAGTAGTGATGTTTATTTAGCTATTTCTTTTATATTTAGTTATTTATTTTCTCAGTGTTTGTTGGACTATGTATTACATTATATGTATAATGTTAAATATTCTAGAGCCCCACCGATTTATTATCACAGACATATCGGTATCAGCGTATATATGTTTTACAATATGTGCAGATATGAAAACCTTTTTTTATAGAACATATGATGCAGAAAATGATGCTGGGGTCATTTAGAAATGGTGTCATATCGCTATTTATTTATTTATTTATTCTTTATTTAAATGGTGAGCAATTGACTGATACTGAACATGCAGTACTATTTAGCTCTTTATTTCATTTGTATTTATTCTTTATTTTCTTATTATGCATTTCTAGAATTTGTTGACAATGTAATACATTGTATGCATAACGTATAATTATGTTAAATATTATTTAATAAAGTTATTTGTTTAAGAAAGCAGCCAGTACCTTTGCATAGTCATATCGGTGCACAATCCACATAGAAAAGCTCTATTTTCATTCCAGCTCAAAAATTGACTATATCTGTGATTGGAGAATTTTTCCCTTCTAAAAAACCCATATCGGTCAATCTCTGAAATATACTTTAGTAAAGCCTACTTTAGCTCCCAGCAATTTAGTAAAGGTATTTTTTTTAAAGAAAGCAGCCATCTGAGTACTTTTTGCATTGTCATATTTGTGCAAAATCCACATAGAAAAGGTCTATTTTCATTCAAGCTCAAATATTCACGACATCAGTATCGGTCTCAAAAATCCCATACCGGTCGGGCTCTAATATATAATATATAATATATAATACAGTCGTGTATATGAGGAAGAAAACTCATTTAGACGTATGTATGAGGAAGAAAACCGGAAGCTTAAAATATGGGTGTACATGATTATGAGTATTTTTTTTAGATGTAATATCTGCATTTGTCAACAAGACCATCTTTTGAAACTGCAAAAAAAGATAGCTTATTATTCCAGTATATGATATGGCCATGGGCCAGGAAACCTATTTATTATAGAAATGATGACCATTAAAGAACAATGTCCATCTATGACGTCACTTAGGCGGCTTGTATATTCAGGGACCCAGCAGCGCGGGAACGGCAGCGAGCAGCCTAGTGGCCCACTAGACCACCTCTATTCATCAACACAAAAGTGCTCAGAGGGGTGCTAATTGCATTAGGCGTCCTTCTCCCTTCCTCAGTGGCCAGAGTGTGTGTGTGTGTGTGTGTGTGTGTGTGGAAGGGTGTGTCGGGTAGAGTGGAGGGGAGAGGAAAGAGGAGAGGATTGGCAAGAAGTGTGGGATGTTTGAGAAGTAGGGGAGGCAGAGTGTGACGGTGTGTGGTGGGAGCTGGCCAAGCCCACAAGCCTTCAGGCAGGCGTCCCCTCTGTCACCTCTGCAGCTGCTGGCAACGTCTCCAACCCCCTTCACACACACACACACACACACACAAATACACGACAGGCTCGCCTTCCCTTACATCACAACAAACAACATTGTGAATTTACACATGTGGTCTCTCTCGGTAGCTGCATGTTTGACTTTTGCACCCTCGGTTGTATACCTGCACACGCCTGCAGTATCGGGTCATGTATTTCACTGTTGCATCACTGGGCTGTAGTTGGAAAATTTAAGCCCTCAAAAAGAGTAAATCTCAAAGGAGAGTGGCTTCCTTCTTCCAACTAAATTAGATGTTTTCAGAGCCTGCAGCCGCGAGAAGGCTTTGTGGCAGAAAATAAATATTTTTCTGTTTTTCTGGTTGTGAGTCAGTATTTGTCTTGCCATGTGACTTTCACTGGGAGTACATTCACACCAGCCATGCCAAAGTCTGGATGGATGTGATATACGTCCAGAGAACCTGTTGTTTTCATGCCAGCCTCATGTCTTTTACATTTCTTATGTGCACGTCTTAATTGGTAGATAAATCATCATGGTATTTTCAATCTTCAATCTGGTTTTCCCTGTTTGATCATCATGTCAATTGACTGTTCAGATTAGGGCTGCAACTAACTATTATTTTCATTATCGATTTAATCTGAAGATTATTTTCTAGATTCATTGTTTGGTTTAGAAAATGTCAGTGAAAAATGTCCATCCCAGTTTCTCACAAGTCCAAGGTGATGTCTTTTAAATGTATTGTTTTGTCCAAAACCCAAAGATATTCAGTTTAATATGATATAAAACTGAGAGGCTGAACAGCTTTTTCTTTAACTTCAACGATTAATCGATCAAAAATGGTTGGCAATTTATTTTTCAGGTGATCAACTAATCAATTAGTTGATTAACTGCTACAGCTCTAGTTCAAATGCTCATCACTTCACTTTTGAGTTTTATGTAGCTAATTGTCCGTTGTCAGAAAATAATCCTGGATGTCACACTGAGAAGAAGGCACTTTAAGCATTTAGTGGTGATAGCATTTACATTTTGTACGGTATCCCTTTTTCTCACAACTGGCATAAAATAATATGGAAATGACAGTACAGACAGTAAACATCCACCAATATTACAAATATCCAAGGTAGGGCTGCTCGATTATGGCAAAAATCATAAGGACAATTATTTTGGTCAATATTGACAATTATTTAACACGATTACTCATTGACTTTGGAAACATCATGCATTTATTAAACTTAAAAAAAAACAGTGGATGTTCTTGAACTTTAAATATAACTGGAAAACAAATTTTAAAAAAATTTAAAAAGAAAATTAGATAAATAAAATAAATACATACATTTAAATAAAATGTAAATAAAAATAAATCTGATCAAATATGTGATAGTGCACTTACATATATTCAACATTTTGGTAAACTATATGTGTATGTTTTATTTTACTGTGGATGTTCTGTGTGTCTGTGTTTTTGTGCTCTCCCTATTGCGCAACCAATTCCCCCCTTGGGGACAAATAAAGTTCTTCAAGATTCAAGATATTCAACATATTCTGGTCAGTAACTTTGCGCAGCGCTGTAAAGGAAAGGAGTGCGCTGGATTTCTAACACAAGACAAAACGAGAGCATCACAATGCGACACAATAATCGTTTTATCTGGATTATCTTGTTTTCATAATCACTGGAAGTCAAAATGGCAATTGAAAATAAAATTTGATCAGTCGCCCAGCCCAAATTCAAGACAATGATAAGTTTAATTGTACTGTGTGATACAATACCCCGTTTGTGTTGTTATCCCTGATAAAAGAACGGTTTTGGAAGCATCGAAAGCTTTTGTGCTTCTAACAACATGACGTAAACACAGAAAACTGTAAGCTGTCAAATACATAAGGAGGTGTGTTGGCACTGCTACGTAAGCATCACATTGACTATTGTTTGTCATGATAATCAATCGCAGCTATTTAAAAGGCGTCTACAGTAGCTGAGAACTGCAGTGTGAGAGTTGTTTCTTTCTTTATTATGTGTTGGATAGCAGCACTACCAGGCAGCCGGAGAAATAAAACACTCAGGAGTGAAGTAAGTGATGAAATAAGGAGGAAATAAAGCCCAGATCGGGCAGATCTGTTTGTCCTTTACATTTCATTGAGCATACAGACTCTTAACGTATTCATAGCAAATTGTTTTTAGGTCACAGGCGAAGGGTTGGTTTTAAAACAAAGTACTAAAAATATTTTTACTGGTCAAAATAATTGATGTAGGAGTACATCTCTGACCTACTTTGAATGGTACAAAACGCATCTTGTTTTTTTTTACAATGAGACTTTAAAACCTGCTTACTTGTTTGTACAATAGCAAAATACCCAGGAGGATATAATTATCTCAAATGTAGTGGCCAGTGTTGCATTTGACCCCAATTTATTTAAGAGCATGCAGAGCTTGGTGGGAACTTTTTTTATTTAGCATTATTTTATCATTATGGTAGTTTGCAGTGACAGTGACTTTGTGTTCGATATTGCACATGACAAGAGATTAACAACAATAGAAAGGTCTCTCTTCTGGCATAGTGGGGCTCTCCTAGGCTGGCTGAGCGTCAGTGTCACCTCAGCAGCTCTCCACCTTGTTTTAATTGCCTCAGAGTTAATTACTCCAGTAAGTGTGAAACAATGTTGTCAGACTTCTCCTGCACAGCCGTGCTTTCGCTCTATCCTCTGCACCCCCGCTGGCCAAATGGAGGCTTCATAGGCGAATGAGTGGGGTATTGAAAATAGCTGTGAAGATTATGAAGTTACTCCCCTTGATGGCTTGGTAGGGCTACTCGGTGCATTTTTGTATAATATATATATAATTAATGAGAATTTTCATTATTGATTAACCTGCTGATTATTTTCTAGATTAATAGAATAATCGTTTGGTGTATTAAATGTCAGAATATAGTGAAAAATGTCCTTCCCAGTTTCTCAAAGTCCAAGGTGATGTCTTTTTAAATGTCTTGTTTTGTCGGTCCACAACTAGGGATGTTAATAATTAACAGTTAACTGACAACAATTTTGACTGATTAAAACAGTAAATCAGTTAAACAGATGCAAACAACATTATTAATAGGGCTGTCCTCGACTAAAGAAATCCTTAGTCGACTAACAGTCACGCAAATTGTCGATTAATCGATTAGTTGATTTAAACGACAGCTCTGTAAAAGTGATTTTCTCTGCAAAGAATCATGCAAAACACCACTTTAAGTCTTGTGTTTAGCATAAAAAGCATAAAAAACGACTAATTGACTGAAGAAATCTTAGTCAACTAAGATCAAAATGATCGATTAGTTGATTAATCGACTAAGAGATGGTAGCCCTAAAAGTTTGTTGCATTGTAAAATAAAAATAGGCTATACAATCATTTTTTAACTGCTAGTTAATTTACTAGTGCAAGTTGTGTTTTAAGTTCTTTTTTTTTTTTTTTCTTCTGCTAAGTTTGTGGCTCTCACGACCGGCTGCTGGACGGTGCACAATGACCAGCTGTGTGACAAATGCCACTATATGGATGAGGACTGGTGGTTTAAATCAGCCGTCCTACACACAGAGTATGCCGGGCAGACACACCTCGCAGGTGGATGCCGTGGAGACTCGGCTCGGACATACGTTCCGCCTCTGCAGACAGCTGCAGACTTGTACCGGTTTGCACGGAGGCGTAAGCGCTTCTGTTCTTACTGGGCTGCTTGTGTCAGCGACAACGCATGCAACACCGTGGCTGCGCGACCGCTACAAGTCCGCAGCGGCCCGCAGACGTGGAATGTGGAAAGTACGTCCGAACCTCCCGGACAGGTGAACTGGGACTCAGTTGCTCGCTTGTTGGTTAACGGTTAATGATTGGTTAACGACAGGCATGTCCAAAGTCCGGCCCGGGGGCCAAATGTGGCCCTTGGACAGATTTTAAACGGCCCCCAGCTTGTCTCTG
>JAOVVB010136171.1:0-12159 GCA_028570985.1 Heterobranchus longifilis
TCTATTGTACACCTGTGGAAACCTGCTCTCTGTGCCTGTCTGAGCCTCTGTGTGCGCAGCCTGCATGTTGTTTGTGTGCGATGTAAAACCATCATGCAGCACGTGTTAATTAAATCTGACCAGCAAAAAAAAAAGGAAAATATGAGACTGATCTTGGCCGGTCATGGCCGATCAGCTGAAAATCTTCCCTTTTTGACCGGCGGCTGATTAATCGGTGCATCTCTATTTTTGTGTGCATTGAAAAATATTATTGTGTAGAGATTAAGGTCACTAAAGTCCATCATACTGAGCTACTTCCACTCTGAAAACAAATGCCTCCACTCTGCTCCCCAACTGGATATAAAAGTTGTGTCCGCCTGTTTGAGAAAATTACTGAGCTGGAAAGTAGGATAACTTTGCTGCACCAGATCAGAGAGGATAGATAGATATTTATTAGTCCTTTCGGAAATGTATCATGTACCATACAGCAATCATCAGATAAATAAACAATAACAATAATTCCACAGACAATAACAAAAACAACACACATATATAGATATATAGATAGCTAGAGATAGATAGTGTTTCCTCTTGGTTGACTGCTTTGGCATGATGGATGAGTAAACACTGGAATGGATATTTGGCATCATTTTTGGCATCTTTTTTTTTTTTTCTTGCCTCAGTAATTGGTGTTTCCGGTGTTACACGGTGACAGTGTTGGGGCATACACCGATTACATTACCCACCGTCCCCACTGCTTGCTTTTTTAAATAGAGGTTAAACCCATTTTGTTTATTTTTGCAGCGCCCACCCCGTGTCTGCTCCGCAAATCTAGGGTTAGCTTCTAGACACGAGCCTGCAGCAGCAGCAGCAAAACAGAGGAGTCCGATTTCACTTTCACAAGTTGATGGCGAAGGAGTTAGTGTAAAGTGAAAAGGTGAAGTGTCAGATCTTTTATATCATATATCTTTATCATTTATAATAGAGTATCAGTGTGTTTTCTTGCAAAATTCACCCACAGCTTGTGGAGAAAACAGAGAGCCCACAGCACTTAACAATGGAGGGAGCTCCGGGTCCCGACAGCTTCCGATCACTAGAGCAGCAAAGGTGTTCATTTGGACTTGATATGCTTCTTACAGTACTGCAGTCTGTATTAAATTATTATTAAATTATCACAAGTTGTTAAATATATTCAATTTTGTTGAATACATGCTTTGAAATGGGCATTTTTAATGTCAGTTGGGTCCGCTGTCAGACTGCATCAGTCTGATTTTGGGAAGCGGGCACCGCCGAGGAGCACTTCTGCCTCGAATCTGAACCCAAATTGGGCCATGCAGCAAAAGTTTGACCGGAGCTCACCCCTGTGGTGCGTTTATGGTGTATCCGGTAACACCGGTGTTGTCATAGGTTTATTAACCGGTGGAAATGTTTCCCCACCGTGGCATCCCTATTGTCCTGGCGGGGGTTCTGCCAGGCCTGTACAATTATTGGGGAAACACTGATATATGTCGCTTTCAGTGACAGGTGCTGTCACAGGTGGCGAGCATAGACTGTAGGCTTCTTTCGGCCCGCCTCAGCTCCATACGCTCCACCTCTTTGACCATTTTTGGATTAGCCGGGAGTTAGGCGGAGTCAGGTACTGCTATAATGGTGATGGCCGGAGCCACCCACACTGAGCTTCATTTGGGCTCTTCAGAAACCTATGGGGGAGGTCACGGAGACTACATCCATGTTTTATACCAGTGATTCTCAACTTTTGAAAGGAAATTGTTATTTTTACAGTTTGGATTATTATTTAAGATATAAACAGGATAAGGGCACAGTGAACAGCTGAAAACACAGAACGTTCCCTCTCTGATAAACAGCCTCATCCTGCATTAGAAAAGTTAAAACAACCAAAAAGCTATAAGAATAATGGCTAAGCATCAGGGAGAAGAAAACACTGAATTTGTCAAAAAGAAGCCTATTATGTATGTATGATTATTAGAAATTAAAATAAATAAATAAATACATATTACAGAGAGAGAATTGTATTAAATGTTCCTAAAAATAACAGGAAAACTCATCTCTGATACAATATTGATGGAAAATAATCTGTTAAAAATGAATCCAAATCGCTCGTTTTACTCAAACTTCCTGCAGTTATTGCGTTCCCAATTTATGTTATGCATTGAATATAATATGGGGGTCGTCACTTTACTCAATGATAAAGAAGAGGTCCCTTAAGAAAAAAGGTTGGGAACCATTGCCCTACACAACACACTGCCCTGCACCTCGGCTAATACACACACAAGTATCGTATGTCCTATTTGGTCTAGTCTCACCAAACAACAAACAAACAAACAAAATGTTCAAGTTTAACACAATTATTTATTAAATTAATTAGTAATGAATTAATAGAATATGTAGGTATGCTCATGAATTGTCACATATACTCCATAAATAGAGATACAGACAAAGCTAAACAGTTGACATGATACAATTCAATTCATAAGACATTGTAATGCATTTATAAGGCTTTATAAAATGTTGTATAAGTGTTTATAATAACTTATATGAAGGTTTACAAAGTATTATAAGTGATGGACATAATATAAGTTAAGCATTTATAATGCTTTATACATGCATGCCAAAGTGACAACAGTGGTTTTTATTTATTTTTATTTTTACAAACACTATCTGTAGGCAGACTATCCAACTACACTGCTATGCACCAAAACACAAATTAATTATTCTATATCAAAAGTTTTTACAAGACACTTGTATAATAATATAGGTTAAATACTAATACATATTAATATTAATACTATCATGGTGGCAGCAATAAGCTGCAGTAAAAAGTATAATTTCACGATGTGTGTATAAAACATGATGATGGATGAATTATAAAAAACAACATTTATTTTCTTTTCCAAGTGAAAGTTTGAACATTTGTCTGTTATAAAGTGATTATTCAGTAGTTATTATAAGCTAAGTTAATTTATCCTGTAACATCAGCCTAATGACACTTTAACTGGAAACAATTCACAGCTGCTTGTATTGCTTCTTTCAGGAATAAACTTACAAACATATCACATAATTTACAGTAAGACTCTTAATGAATCCTCTGATAAAACACATTAGCTTCAAGAGCTAGCTGCAGCTAACAGGCTAACGTTAGCTTGGCATCATTAGCAGAGCAGTAGAAAGAAAACAAACCTTGTCCTCGTATCTTCGTTTCCGGTTTTAAAACCCCCTCCAGCTGTAGCCGGTGTCGGTCCATTTCTGATTAACAAACTATCATCGGGGTTTCTGCCGTTATTTGGATCCATCTAACGGCTTCTCTCCGCTGACTGCTCCCGGTGTTAAGGTCGGTAAAATATGGACCATCACTTCCGGAGACGAATGTCAAAATAAAATCCTCTTTATTTTGTTTTCACCTTTTTATTTCAATTTCTTTGATTATGATATATTTGTTACATGAAGGTATCATATTCTACTATTGTAACTTCTTGAATTATATAGTCCATTAGAAAAACTGATGAACTGATTTATATGTATTTATACAAGATTTATATAGTTTGTTAGTTGTAAGTCTGCAATATTATTACTTTCCCCAGTACCGAGTAGTGTAAGGGATTCCAATTTCAAAAACAATAATAATATTGCAGTTACTAATCAAAGTAACGCTGCATTACTGCAAGTATTCATTCACATTAAATCAAACTGTGCCAAATTTTGGTACCTGAGAGCGCATGAGCACAAGCTTCTCTGTCTTCCTCTCCTCTCTGCATGTTTGACACAGTCCGACACATATAATATGATGCTGAGCGAAAGCCGTTGTGTGTGGCACTTCCTCTGAGACAGGCTGTGTTCCAAATCACATACTTTTTCTTTTACTTTTATTACATACTTCAGCTGCTCTTACAATGTACATACTGTTGCATGTAGTATGCATAATGGGACATATACTTCATAACTTTGACTCTCTTGCTCATAAATGCTGCACAAAGGATTGTGGACCAGAATAGCCAGACATGCATGCTGGCTTGCATACTGCAAAATGCGACCAGATGTAATAGGACATCCTGGTATTTTTGGCATACTGCATTTGACATACTATATGTATTGGGACTTACTTTTATGGCATACTAAATAGTATGGTAGAATGAGTATTGGAATGCAGGGACTGTGTTCTCTATGCCCGGGGCTCGATAGTAGCTATTTTGGATTTGGGGCTCTCACAAAGGGTGTGTTTGTAAATTAAATCAGACGCTCTCCACTAAAATGAGAGCATTGTTGTTACAAGAATTAAAAGTTAAAACACACACTGCGCTCCGGTGCTCTGCTGCTCCAACTCCTCAGATGGAGTTGTCTGGCTTGCTATGTAAGCAGTGCAGTATAAAGCCTTACTTCCGCCGGGAGGAAATCCCGGTGGAAGGAGTGTGATTGGTTTAAATAAATACAAACAGGCCAGGGAGATTTATTCCAGAGTGAAAGCCACTGAATCCAGATCTATCCTAATTAAATAAATTAAAACAAAAAGGTGAAAACAGAACAGAGATGATTTTATTTTGACATCAGTCCCCGGAAGTGATCGTTCATATTTTACCGACCTTAACACCGGGAGCAGTCAGCGGAGAGAAGCCCTTAGATGAATCCAAATAACGGCAGAAAAAACGATTGTTTGAGTTGTTAATCAGAGATGGACCGACACCGGAAACAGCTGGAGGTGGTTTTAAAACCGGAAACAAAGCTGCGCGGAGATGGTTTGTTTTATTTCTACTGCTCTGCTAATGATACTAAGCTACCATTAGCCTGTTAGCTGCAGCTAGCTCCAGAAGCTAATGTGTTTTATCCATAGACAGTAAAAAAAGAACGGACAGAACTTCTAGGTCTGAAGAGCGAGGCCAATCAAGGAATCTATCTTTAATAAATTCCTTGAGGCCAAAGTGGAAGTGCCTTAAAACTTGCATTCTGTCCTGTGGCCAGCAGGGGGCGACACCAGTGGTTGCAAAAAGGCTCCTGGTCAAAACAAGTCTATGGGAACATGACCCTACTTCTCACTTAATTTATTACCCCAGTAAACGGTTTCATAATGAGCTTATGGTCTCAATCGGTAGTTTCAAGTCTTGCGTCCTCTGGTTCTGGAGGTCAACAGTTAGATATCAGCAGTGGTGGGCTGTCAGGGCCAGCAAGGCCTTCTCTGCTGGCCTTAACACTATCAGAATCACTGACTTTCGTTTTAATATATTTTTTCCATGAATATGTATTAAATTATTCCCAATAGTCTATTCTCTTCATTGCATAGCTTTTCTCTTGGTTGCGCTGCTTCCAGTAGTGTATGTTATCATAACATACACTACTGGAAGCAGTCCATTAACGGACTGATAATAAAGTGACTGATGTAGTCCATAGATATATATACGTAGATACCGCAGCAGAAGGAGGGGCCCTTAGTAAAAGTACTAATACCACAATTTAAAAACACCTTGTACAAGTACAAGTCCTGCATTCAAAATCGTACTTAAGTAAAAGTATGTGAGTACAATAAAAAAAAAAGTACTTAAAAGTATAAAAGTTAAAGCACTCACTATGCAGCTCAATGGGCTCTTTAGTTATATTATTATATATTATAATGTTAGATTATTATTATTGACACAGTAATAATATGTTTTTTTGTTTGTTGAAGAAACACCTTATTATAATTGAAACATGAAACCATTTTTATGGAAGTATATATAAAAAGTCTCCCTTTTGACAATAAAAGAAATAAAAAAATGAAATACCATAGATAACGGTATGATAACCGTCAATTTTCATACCACGGTACCGTGAAACCGGTATATGGCTGCAACCTTACTTGGATCGTTTAATTTACTGTATAACAATGCAATGTATTTCATATACTCATATGTTTTTAAAATCTTCATCTGCAAAGTAATTAATGTCTTCAAATAAATGTAGTGGAGTAAAAAGTACAATATTTCCCTCTGAAATGTAGTGGAGTAGAAGTAGAATGTAGCATAAAGTAAAGTACAAGCACTTCAACAAAATGTACTAGAGTAAATGTACTTAATTACTTTCCACCACTGAAGTGGTAAGTGGGACATTAATTGAGAAAAATAAATGAACAATATGTTAAACTAATTAACCCACAGCATTGACTTACTGGAAGCTGTCGGGGGGCGTGCGGGTCACGTGCTGCATGCTGATGAACTGATGCTTCAGAACCTCACGGGGTGTAATGCACTTGGCGGCATCAAGCTCAAGCATTTGACACAGCATGTCCACAAACATCAGGAGGTCATTCCTTTCTGCATCTTTATCTGCAGAATTCTCCGCGTTGATGGGCCGGATCTGGAACATGAATAAACAATAACAAAGGTCAGGGGTATCTGCGATCACCTCCAGGAGTATAATATAAAAACCCCTCCTGGAGATTCCAGAGTGCATTCTATACCCTTCAGAAATAAGTTCATGTTCATGTTCATGTTTTTTTTTAAATTTTTACAGTGAATGATCAAAAAGAACACTTACACTCAGGAGGTCATACAGAGATCTCAACTTTATCCTCCTGGTCTCCTTTGACTCAATCCCTATCTCTGCCTGGTACTGCTCTGGTGTTTTGTTGCCTAAACTTAATAAAGTAGTTTTAGTGCGTAAACCTAACCAAGTAGTTCTGTTTCACAATGTTAACCACATCTTTAAAACAGTGACCGTCATGTATTTAAAACAGCGACTGTTATGTGTTTCAAACAATGACCGTCGTGTGTTTAAAACAGCGACCGTCATGTGTTTAAAACAGCGACCGTTGTATCTTTAAAACAGCGACCATCATGTGTTTAAAACAGCGACTGTCATCTTTAAAACCAGTGATCATTGTGTGTTTAAAACAGCGATTGTGTGACTGTTTCACAACATTTACCACGTCTTTCAAATAACGACCGTCGTGTGTTTAAAACAGCGACTGTCATATCTTTAAAACAGCAACTGTTGTGTGTTTAAAACAGCGACCGCCGAAGTCGATGACTTTGACTCTGTACGGCTCCTGGACGTGGTTTACCAGCAGCACATTCTCCAGCTTGAGGTCTGCATGCATTATCCCAGGAGTCTTCAAGTGGTAGAGTGCAGTGGCAATCTGAAAGGTTATTAAAGTCATCCATTTAATAATAAGGTCAACGATATTCCTCCAGTTTTTATTTTTGATACATAGGAAGAAATGCAGGAGAACATACCTGCTGGACAATACGTCTGATCTCCTTCACACCTGCTGCTAAGCGATGGTCACTGGGACTGGTTTCTCCTCCAAATGTTACAATGTTAAATAACAATAATAATAAGTTCAGACAGATACGAGTCTGTTGAAGCTTCGAAATTCAAAGGCGAAAGTTTTCCATACCTGCTGGTCCGTACCTGCTGCTCTGTCTGGGACCTGAAACGGGAAACCCTCCGGTTCCCAAGCCAGGTCCCTACAGACTGAGGTACGGTCGCCCCAGCAGGATATTTTTCATTAATGCAGGCGACTGTGTATTGATGAACTGTTGACTATGCATTTGAGTTTTCCTTTCTTTGAGAACAATATAATGTATTTGCAAGCAAAGCATTGCTTCTAGCTGTCAGGCATTATTGCTGTCTTTCTGACACTGTACAAGTAAAAAAAAATTGGCCATTCTTCTTCTGCTTGTGTGCTGCCCAGCAGTCAGCGCTCACTATCAGAAAAAGGTTTTTAGAAAAAGATTAAATATCTTTATTAGAAACACAGAGCTTTCAAAACCCACTGTGCTCACCACTGTGAGTACCTTTCAAATTTCTTTGTGACACTTTATCGAAGAGCTTTGCTTCCTTTTCTTCTCTGGTACTTGATGCATTGTTGATGTAGACTTTGTCGCCCCCCTAGCAAACGTCTGGAGTTGTTTTTGTGTTCTAATTACAGTCTTTGCTTCTAATGTCGATGCAGATATTTATATAAATGGAGACTGTGTGGATGTGTGGGACCTGAGGTAAAGCAGATGATGTCATTATGAACTTGCGTCCTTATCAGAATGAATTAAACTAATTAGCAATGTATTGGTAAGATTTACATTAATGGCTGTTTGTTTGTGTTTCAGCTTTACCTTCAGATGTCCAGAAAGTGGTTGTTGGTGAAGAAGAGCAGCAGGAGTGGAGCTCCAGTCTGGACCAGGAGGACCCAGAGCCCCCACACATTAAAGAGGAACAGGAGGAACTCTGGATCAGTCAGAAGGGAGCACAGCTTCAAGGGCTGGAGGGGGATGATATCAAGTTCCCATTCACTCCTGTCCCTGTGAAGAGTGAAGATGATGAAGAAAAACCTCAGTCCTCACAGCTTCATCAAAGAAAAACTGAACAGATGAAAACAGAAGTTGATGGAGAGGACTGTGGTGGACCAGAACCAGCCAGAGACTCAAATCCAGATAGACATTTACAACCAGATAGTGTCGATAAGACTGGAGACTCTTCTGAACCTGGGACTGATGACAGTGATGATTGGGAGGAGACCAGAGAACCTCAGTCAGGTTTAAACTCTCTGAAAAATGCTGAAGTTCCTGTCAGTGATTCGAGATGTAGTACTGGTGAGAAACCATTTAGCTGCTCTGAGTGTGGGAAAACATTTGGCCGCAAGGGAAATCTGAAGAGACATATGAGAACTCATACAGGAGAGAAACCATTTAGCTGCTCTGAGTGTGGGAAAAGATTTAGCCGCAAGACAGATCTGAAGAAACACATGAGTACTCATACAGGAGAGAAACCATTTAGCTGCTCTGTGTGTGGGAAAAGATTTGACGGCGAGACAGTTCTGAAGAGACACATGAGAACTCATACAGGAGAAAAACCTTTCAGCTGCTCTGAGTGTGGGAAAAGATTTAGCCACAAGACAGATCTGAAGAGACACATCAGAACTCATACAGGAGAGAAACCATTTAGCTGCTCTGAGTGTGGGAAAAGATTTAGTGAAAAGACAGATCTGAAGAGACACATGAGAACTCATACAGGAGAGAAACCATTTAGCTGCTCTGAGTGTGGGAAAAGATTTAGCCAGAAAACAGATCTGAAAAGACACATAAGTACTCACACAGGAGAGAAACCATTTAGCTGCTCTGAGTGTGGGAAAAGATTTAGCTACAAGAATTATCTGAAGACACATGTGATAACTCATACAGGAGAAAAACCTTTCAGCTGCCCAGTTTGTAAGAAATCTTTTACACAGAGTACACATTTACAGAAACACATCAGATGCCATACAGCAGAGAAACCGTACAGCTGCTCTGAGTGTGGGAAAGTATTTGGCTCCAGTAGATATCTTAAGAGACACGTGCTAATCCATACAGCAGAAAAACCTTTCAGTTGCTCAGTGTGTGGTAAAGCTTTCATTGACAGCAGACAAATGAAGATACACATGAGAACTCATACAGGAGAGAAAAGATTCAGCTGCAGTGTTTGTGACCAAAGATTCACTTGGTATAATCAGCTTAAAAGACATAAATGTGTTGGTCGTCAGTCCTCACAGCTTCATCAAACTCAAACTGAGGAGAACAGAGAGGCAGAGCCTCCAGCCAGCAGCTCAACTAAACAGATGGAAACAGAAGCTGGTGGAGAGGATTTTGGAGGACCAGGACCAGCCAGGAACTCAGATCCAGATACACATTTACAACCAGATAATGATGACATGATTGAAGACTCCTCTGTATTTGAAATTGAAGTCAGTTGTGATGATTGGGAGGAGACCAGAGAACCTCAGTTTTAAACATACAAGTTATATGACATGTATTACTGGTGTCGCCATGAGATATAACTCCAGTTCTATGAGTACAACAACTGCAAGGAGAGGAAAGGGAAGTGAGATGCCGCCTAGATACGGGCAAGAGATGTGACCCATGACCAACTGAAAGACAAACTGAACAGATGGAAACAAGCTGATGGAGAGGGCTTGATTCAACACTGATCAACTAAAACTGGGCAGACTTAAGGATGATAAAGACTCCAAAAATCTTTTTCATTCATCTGCATTATTTTGTCATTTCTGGGCACTGTATATTTAAACTTGTTTTAAAATGTCTAAAAGCATTTTATCTTCCCTATACATCATAAATTCATAAAATTCATAAATAAAATTACTTGACTTAGCTTCCAATAACACAACTGATTTATAATTGAATGTTTTCTGCTGGTCTTGAATTGATCTATCATCGTGTGTAAAACATGAACAGTTGATTCTTGAACTGTTCACATTGTATTTGGTGTTATTTCAGTCAAACTTTGGACACAATTCAACAGTTTAGGTGTTGAACATTTTCAGTTGCCTGAAAAGATGATATCAGATTTTTAAAGTCTGTCTTCATGCAACACTCAGATGCCATATGTATGTTGAGAGAGTTGGTGGTGGCTGTAACCATTTTCCAAGTGGGTATCTTTGTCCTGGGACTTGTGTGCAGGTTTATTGCAGATGTTTTGTACTGACAACAAACCTCCAAGTTACTACCAAGACATATCCCTCCACCCGGCTCAAGAGGGAAACACAGACTGAAATCTACTCATCATTTCGGCTCTAATTTGATATACTGTTGGGTAGTTGAATCTATAAAAATGAATCGTATTTTAAAAGCTCTTCATATGTTTTTATGCAACTATACATTTCTACTCCACTATATTTAAGAATGACAGATTGGGCAACATTCATATGACATGTATAATTATACTGGTTACTTTTCAGATTAAGATTAAGATTTTACCTTCATTATCTGGCAGAAGTATAAGGCTTTATACAGACACTTACCGACACATACTGTATCAGCATAAACCGAATTATCAAAATAGTTGGCCATTCATTTAATAATTGACAACTAATCAATTAATCTTTGCAGCTCTAGCCCATAGTAGGTGTAAATTCCTCCATAAAATAGTGGTTGTCATTGAGACAAATTCATTGAGAAACGAACATCCGCTCTCCAGGTCATGGAATTACTGGAGATGACCCAACTCATATCCACATATTGTTGTCTCGAAATATATAACAGATAGGCTAATGTTATATCAAATATATAACAAATAAGTCATGAATGAATATAAATCAGTCCATTCGTTGAACTTTATGATTTAATAAGTTAGAATAGTAGAACATGATACCTACATGTAACAAAATATATCCTAATGAAAGAAATTTAAATAAAAAGTTGAAAACAGAACGAAGGTGATTTTATTTTGACATGCTTCCCCGGAAGTGATCGTTCATATTTTACCGACCTTAACACCGGGAGCAGTCAGCAGAGAGAAGCCGTTTGATGAATCCAAATAACGGCAGAAAAAACGATGATTTGAGTTGTTAATCAGAGATGGGCCGACACCGGAAACAGCCCGAGGTGGTTTTAAAACCGGAAGCGAAGCTGCGGGGACAAGGTTTGTTTTCTTTCTACTGCTCTGCTAATGATGCTAAGCTAACGTTAGCCTGTTAGCAGCAGCTAGTTTAGTTTATTTGGATCCCCAATAGCTACAGCATTGCAGTAGCTATTCTCCCTGGGGTCCATCATTTCTGCTTTGAAACTGTGTTTGCTATTGTGTTTCCTCAGACTGATGTTACAGGACTAACGTTAATGAACTTAATAGTCACTTAATAACAGACAGATGTTCCAACTTTCACTTGGAAATTAATAGAAAAGAAGTAAGGTTTTAAAACAGTGTTTTTCATGATTCACTCATCATCATGTTTATACACACATCTGAAATGATACTTGAGGTTTGTAACAGGATGCCATTACACAGGCTTTTTTTATTTACTTTTTTTTGTCGGAAAACCATGTTAAACAAAATATTAATCAGAGCAGAGTATTTTTTACATTCTTTAAAATCTATCTAAAGGAGATTTTTAAGAAAAAGTAGTAATACTATAGTGTAGAAATAGCCCTGCATTCAAAATCTGAATGAAGTAAAAGTACAAAAGTATTAGCATCAACATATACTAAAAGTACCAAAAGTAAAAGTACTCATTATGCAGAATGACCCATTTCAGAATAGTATATATTATATTATTGGATTATGAATATTGATGCATTAATGTGTTCATCACTTTAATGTTGCAGCTGGTAAAGGTGGATCTCATTTTAATTACTCTATACACTGCTGGGTATTATTTCATCTATAATAGGCTAATATATCATATTTTTCAATTACATTTTGTATTCATAT
>JAOVVB010136191.1:0-12159 GCA_028570985.1 Heterobranchus longifilis
GCCCCCCCCCCCCCCCCCCCCGCATGAATGAATGGGACAACTTGCATTTTTGGATCACAAAAAAAAAACGGTGTGAATTTAGAGGGTAAGAACAAACTACTTCTGTGGTTGTACTTGTTGGACTTGTAGGACTTGTTGTTGATCTTTGTTTGTTTTTGTCTACAAAAAAAGACATTTTAGGTCCCCATCTTTCTTGTGTATGGTTAACAGTCAGTTAGCAAACTTGTTAGCTTGTTAGCTTAGCTCGGTTGCAAACTTTGGAAAACTTGAATTAATTGATTTTGCAGTTTTAAATCCTTGTGTGTCCAGGCCTTCACATTGTGGTAGTGGTGGTGGTTGTTGTTTTTTGTGGTCTAAAAATAGAATGAAATCTAACATGTTGGCATCAAAACAATGACTTGGAAACATCGGGACTGCTGTGGCTGGTTAAAGAGATCATTCCAGTCACAGGTTGTGTCCATTGATCTGCTTGTACTGTTTCTACCTTTGGCTCAGTTTTGTAAAAAGGAAAAAAAAAAAGTTTCACTTTGCCGTACTATAAGTTTCTCCATAGACTTGCTGCTAGACAAACATTTGTAGAGAAAAGTGAGATCATTCTTTAGTCTCATGTGGCTCTTAACAGCAGAGCGCCATTTACTCTGGAAATGAACACTAATTCCAAATGCTTGGACAAGACAAACACACTTCGGGTGACACAGAGGGACAGAGAAAGAGGCATTATCATTCACCAGTCGCCTTATAAATCCTCAGCCGGTTGTTTTAGTGCTGCTGACTAGGAAGGAGGAATGTAAGCATTACCACAGACATGCTTTATGTTCCCTATTACACTGACTAATTGAATGTTTGTCTATATCTAATGAGGTGGGTTGCCCCTGGAGTATTTGTATATCTGTGTGTGTGTGTGTGTGTGTGTGTGTGTGCATGCGTGCGTGCGTGCATGCATGTGTGCGTGCGTGCGTGTGCATGCGCGTGCGTGTATAGGGTATCTGTTGTCAGCAGATTCTTCGTGCTGTAGTGTAATTTTGGTCACCACTTCAGTCTAATAAAAACACGTCTTTGTGCAAACACAAGTACACTGAGCTGTTTTAGTCTTCTTGCTGTAGTTGGTGGAGGTCATGTAAACTTCCTAACTAGTACAGGTTTAAATACATTGAAATGTACATTTTAATACATTTTAGGAATAACTACTAAAATACACATGTGCCTCCAACCAATTGGTTGGATTAATAGTCTCTATAGTCCACTGGAAACAGACATGATAAGACTAGCCCTCAATCCCTGTGATTTAACTGGCGGGAGAGTAGAAAGTCAGCCAATCATATGATCTGTCAAACTGGTTACCAATGTGTCAATCATCTGTCAGTCGTCATTAAATAGTCCATGGCAATCAAAAGCCAGCAGTTGATTCCAGCTACGTCTCCGGTGCCAAGACGAGAGAAGAAAGAGGATGTGCAGTCTGAAATTTAAGGCATGTCACTGTGCCAAATAGGAACACACTGTACATTCCCATACACATGCTACCATATTATTAGCATGTCAGAAAATAATTTATTATGCCCTAATACATAGTATGTCAAATGCAGTATGCCAACAATACCAGGATGTCCTACTGCATCCGGTCACATTTTGCAGTAGGCAAGCCAGCATGGTTTTCTGCCTATTCTGACCCATAATCCTTTGCGCAGCATATATGAGCAAGAGGGTCAAAGTTAAAGAAGTGTCCCGTTTGTATGCATACTGCATGCAACAGTGTGTACTTTGTAAGGCCAGCTGCAGTATGTACTAAAGGCTGTTACACACCAGGGACGTGACAAATAAACGACACGAAAATGCAAAATAATCGTCGGCAAATAATTTGCATCAAAACTATTCATACCGGCAGTGATGCAAATGTGTGACAATGATTCAATAACAAGGTTTGAAATTCACGCAGGCAGAGGAGCAGCTGCTGGGGGTGAGAGACACATGACCCAGAGCAGCGTCTGTCTGAGGACTGTTGTTGTAGAGTTTAACATTAAGATACTGTCAGATAGAGCTGCAACTAACGATTATTTTCATTACTGACTAATATCCCAATTATTTATTTTATTAATCGATTAGTCATTTCATCTATAAAATGTCAGAAAATAGTGAAAAACGTCCATCGCTGTTCTCAAATTCCAAGGTGATGTCTTTAAATGTCTTGTTTTGTGAGTCCAGAATCCAAAGATCCGACTAATCGAATAGTCAATCAACAGAAAAATAATAATCAGAGGTTTTACGTTTGGTATCGTCTCTCTGGAGGTGGATTATTTGTTGGTAGTTGAATTCTAGGCTTGATTTAGAATCTCTGATCTCCTGATCTTCTTCCGAAGTTTTTTTCTTACTTTTGTTCTTAAGAAAGGTCCTCGAAGTCAGATTCATGTCGCCTTCTTAAACTGCAGAATTGTTCATATCTTTGTTCTTTTATTGATGAATCCCATTTCCTCGTAAGTTCAAAGGGCGTTCCTGAATATCAGGTTAATATCAGGTTAACGCCCTGCCAATGCCCATAAAAAGGAATGAGACTGCAGGGCCGTGTGCAAACACACAGAAAAGGAAATGTTGAGAGAATTAAGTCAAAAATGCCCACATGAAAATCTAAGTACTGGACTCCAAACATAAAAAAAAACCCTTAACAGTTCTGAGGTGCATTAATTATTTTTTGTTTTTGGGCATTTTTATGTTTAATTTAGACAGAGGAAAGGGGAAGACCTGCATCAAAGAGTCAAAGATTCATATTCAGGGTGCGACAGTGAGGATCCAGTACCAAAGGTTTACCCTCTACCCAGTGAGCTACCAGGGCCACTGCAGGAAGGGAACACCAAACAAGCTGTCATATCTCACTCTCTGAAGACAGATGTCCATGGTCCTGGGAGATGTGCCCCCCCCCAGAGCACAACATCTTGCAGCAGCAGTAAATATGCCATTGTGAAAGTAGGCCTGGGCTGCAGACATATTCCTGCTTTGGCCCTATAAGTAGGGTGATCAATAACAAATTATTGGATGGCATTAATAATCATTAATGACATAATTGATGTGAATTGAAGTGTTAGTGTCGTGCTTAGGTATTTTTAAAGACCATAATGCATTGTAAAAAAAAAAGAAGTAATTTAAATATATGTATAATATATTGTATTGTATATATCAGTGTTAACGTGTTAATCACGATGTGATTAAGGTCTGACCATAACACGTTTTTAATCACATGCTGCTATTTTGTCCCTTTGACGCACCCTTACTTGTTGTCAAGCTGAGATGGAAAAAAAACAAGCCGCAGTGCTTTTGAATGGCTCATTTCACTTTAAAAGGCTCAGTTGACAAGTCAAAAGTAATCTGCACCTTGTGTCAAACAGAATTAAAATATTACCGAAGTACTTTGAGTACTACGAGCTGAGCGTTCAGTGACAGCGGGCATTTCAGACGAGGGAGTTTGTGTTGTTGTTAGTTGCTTGGAGAAAGCCGTTGTACAATGACTGATTCATCAGTTTTTCTTTTGTTAACCTCGTGTTCCTCAGTTTTCAACTCAACTCAGAGTTAATGGAGCTGTGGAGTATTTTTGTTTGTTATGCACTTTATTATTTGGTTTAAAGACCACACTGTTGTAGCAGTGCAGCACTGATTTTAAATGTAAAGAAAATCTAAAAGTCAAGATCATAAAGTAAATGTCTATAAATGCATCAATTTGATTCCCAATCAAGACACTGTGGTAATCATTGCTTTACACTGTTAATACAGACTTAAAAACTGTTTTGAAATGCAAAATAATTTAATTTTAAACATGCGATTAAAATGTGATTAATCGCGATTAACTATTGAAATTCTGCGATTAATCGCGATTAAAAAAATGAATCGTTTGACAGCCCTAATTGTATAATATTATACAACTGTATAGTTGAAGAAAATGCAATAACCAGTTATAATCAGTGTCAGCACTCAGATGTACTTCAGAGTGCTCCCGAGTGTGTAGATTCTGAAGAACAAATCCCAGATAACACATGGGTGAATGTCAGAAACTGCAGGTTTTAATAAGAATATATTCTTAAGAACGGCTGGTGAATGAGGCCCAGTGAACTGTGTGTCGGTGGTGATCAAGTCATTGGTATCAGTGAATGTGTGTTTTCTTTGTTACAGTCGACTTATGAGTTTGGTTGTCCAGGCTCCTGCTTGTCTCCTTCATGATGTAACTGCTGTAGTACTGGCCTATAAATCCCTCCAGTTCATCCACTCTGAATGATGTTTTAAATTGTCCTGTGTTGATTTGATAGACAGTCCAGTAACATCTGAATGTTTAGGTAGAAGTGTAGAATCTCTGCCAGCAGCAGGGCACCACCATAAATAAATCTCTGGTTTTGCGATCTCAAGTAATTTTTCATGTAAAAATGGTAAATAATGCTGTTTTCAGCCTCTCAAATATGGAGATTTCCTGCTTTTCTCTGTTATATCATATTCAACTGAATATCTTTGGGTTTTGGACTGAAAAAACAAGACGTTTAAAGAAACTGGAATGGACATTTTTCACTATTTTCTGACATTTTATAAACCAAATGATGAATCTAGAAAATAATCTGCAGATGAAGCGTTAGTTGCAGCCATACTTTGTACGATCATGTCACCACAGCCGCCGATGGCTTCATCATGTCGGCATTTATAATATTAATATTACATATTATAATATAATATCGTCTGGCTTCTGGACATGTCAACAGCACAGTAATGCCGGTAATGAAAACTTAATTTGAAGAAACTTCAAGATTGAATTAGCATGACCGTGTTATTTCGATATATTCAGTGTTAGGCTCAGACGCAAGTGTCAATATTGAAGTCACATAAGGGTATTAGCAATGTTAGCCTAACGGCCTAATGTATTTCCTCACTCAGCTGCTGAGTGACTTGTTCATTTGCAACTTCAGGGGCACATTCGTAAGCTCCGGGACTCACCCAATGTTGGCAAACTCACAGAGCCGTCTCACTTCCTTTTCACTTACTGTCTATTAGCTTTTACAAATGACCCGCATGCTCAGCGACGTTGAAATGCCTCCTCGGTTTCCTCTGATTGAATATGAAATGACTTCAAGGGCAAATAGAAGATAACGGCGAGAAAGAGCGAGAGATATTCATAGAGGTTTTCCTTTCATGCTATCCTTCCCTCCGGCTTACAGGTCCCCGTGGGTGATTAAGGCGCCTGGCGAGAAAGCCGATAATTTGGGTCCTGACTGAATACGTATGTCAGCAGCCTGAGCTGTACAAACTACTGGGGGCTTATTGAAATGTATGGCTGAGAAAGGAGGGGTGGTAATGTGTATTGGCCGTAGCACAAAAAAAAACCGAAAGACCATCCTTTTGTGTTATGCATGCATGGCTTGGCTGGTTAGTGTTTGCTATGCATTAGCCGGCTTCACTCTTTGGAGACTGGCAGCGTCTGCACACAATGTCTCGCTCTCGCCGAGTGAGACAGCACGAGGACGTGCGTGGGGAGGGAGTGACAGAGGGAGAGGATAAGGAGAAAAAAAAAAAAAAAAAAATGGAGGGAAGGAGTTACAGGAAACTTGGCCGAGAGGGGAGGGATTGGAGGGAAAAGTTGCTAAATTAAAAACATAGAGAGGGAGTTGTACTTGGGGGGGGGGGGATCGAATGATGTATGGAGCGAGATAAGAAATAAGTAGAGAGAGCAACACAACAACAGAGAGACGGACAGAAAGCATCTAAAGTGAATCCCCATGGATCCATAACTGACAGATAAGAGGAGGGAAAGGCCTCAGATCTGAGTCCGGCCCTTTAAGAACATGACTGTTTTAACCGCCGTGCAAGACAAACAGGTGCTTGATAGAGAGTGACGTCGGGCCTTTCTTGTGTGTGACATCGTAACAGACTCATTGCAACAGCAATCACTATAGCTTCTTTTTTTTTTTCCCCTTTGCAATTGTCTTTTTATTTGGGTCAAAGGAGTGGAAGCCGAGTCTGAATAAGAGGGTAAGAAGTGCCACTGGAACTTCAAAGAGGTTCAACATGATGCAACTGGATGCAATGCAACGCCAAACTGCAGCAACACGGGCCTCGATGTGGCAGGTATTTTAACAGAGGGCAACAAATTCTGCTTAACAGCACGGACAGAAACCGCTGGCTGTCATTATCTCAAACTGATCCTCCTGATATTCAGAATTAGGCTCGGAACATGGCTTGATTTAAATTCCATTACGAGCACTCCTCCGCAGCTCCTTCGCCAGAGAGTCCGTGTCGTAAGACTAACATTTAAATGAGCTGAAATTGGGGTGCGATCGTGTGACACCACATAAATTGCCTCCGCAGATGAGAAATGGAATGATAACATGAACTCGTGATTAGAGCCACGACAAGGGGGGAGCGATTTTATTTTCAGGAGTATAGTTCTAAGAACGTAATGAAATGAAAGAGGAGACAAAGCGCTGAAACAAAGGAGTAGTGCGATTTCACATGCTGAAAATACTGATGCACATATCCGACACGCTTCCTTACCCCCCCCCCCCCACACACACACACACATGCACACGCACACAGACATGTGATTGTCCAGAGGTTAGAACTTCATCGGCAAAAGCTTTGAATCGTTTACACATCATCTAAAGGAGTGTTGTTTAATTATAAATGAAATCCCCCTTTTCTCCAAACTGCCTCCAGTTATTACGTTCAGGAATTAATTTGGAACATGAAAAAAGCTGGTATCATTGACGCCGCCTGCAAGAGGTCTGCTTTCCTCAGAGATTAGCCATCTATCAGTAGTTGTCGGAAATTATTAGTTTCTCCATCTGCAGCTGACTGATGTTAAAGCAAAGCGGAGAAACGAGGCGGGTGGAGAGGAAACACAAAAACACAACACGGACAGAGATCAGTGCCATTTGTCGTGCCCACATGCATCACAGGACTTTGTTGTTCGCCACATTGTAGGCCAGCGTTTTGATGAAAGCTGACCTGCATATGCACAAGGAGAAGCTTTTGTACACTTATTTACCATAATTTGCTGCGAGCTGTTTTCTAAAGCTGGGGGAAGAAACCCAGCCCTTTGAGATAAGCGGCCTCTTTGTTTTTAATCAAAGCCCCGGCTTGAATGAGAAAATGTTCCAAATGACTAGAGTCAAATGAAAAGGAGGTTTTAGGCAGCCGCGGCGCTTTTAGGAATCAAATCAAACCTCAGAACCACAGCTATGCGGGAGAAAGCTGTGAAAAACACAATGAGCTTTTCACTGTTTTGCACAAAGTTTTGCCTTATACCCTTATTCCCTTCCTAAAATATGGTTTACTATTAATATTCTCTGCATGATGTGTCCTGGACTGACCTGACTCAACCACCTCTCGGAATAGTTTGATGTTATGCTACTGATCTGAAATCAACATTTTTCCAGCCCGTCTATTTCATTTGTGACCTTGACAATTAGCCCAAGTGCAGCGGCCAAAAACACTATTACACAAGGCATTAAGGTGTTTGGTACAGAACTGAAATGAACTTTTAACGGCTGTCTTCATCAGTGCCTTTTCCAGGGTTTTCAGAAGGAATCACCCACTTGGCAGAAAGAGATAAAAAGATACTACTTGACCTTGAGTTACCTGTCTGGTGGAATGACCGTGTCTGTCGTTGATGTATGAAATTTTAGTGTCGGCCTTTTGGCTAATGTAAGCTAAGCAAAGCAATGTACTGCTGTGGGCGCCAGGTTAGTTCGGATCCAAGAGTCACACAGTAACACAACCGGTCCAGAAGACCAGCAACCCCGAGGTAAAACTACTGTTTTTGTCAATGGAGTCTGGTGGCTTTGAAGAGAGCGTTATAACAGCTTCAGTTCCCCTTTGACGATGCCTGTTTGACAGCAATGTAAAGCAGTGAAAATATTCTAAATATAGCATACACTTAAACTGATAGTGATTGTTTAAGGTGGTCCTTTTTTTTAGGTGGCTAAAATATGTTTTGCTGCAGCCCCGTCCATAGCAGTCTCGCATAGCCAGACCTATTTCCACAGCGCTGTGGGGGAAAGTCTGGATTCAGTGTGCTTTTACTCCTGGAGAGTGCAAGAAACTCCCTGTTTGTATTTCTTTAAACCAATCACAATCGTCCTGGGTGGCGCCACGCCCCGATGGTGCCTCTGCAAAATAATGTTGAGGGTGAACCCGTTTTGGTGTAACACCCACAAAAAAATTTTGCGAACATTAGTCTTTGTAGATCTTTGCAATAATTCACTGAAAGAACAGAGCAGGCCTGCTTTACTGCACCATCCAAATCTTCAAAACTTGTCATTTTCAGCGTGCAGGTTGATAACTTGGAGGCTGCCCGGAGGCAGGCTTCATCCGGGCACGGCTCACATTATAGCAGTACAAATAGCTCTCTTCAAAGCCACCAGACTCCATGGACAGAAATAATAATTGTACCTGTTGATGGTGTGTGAAGGTGTGTGTTTGTGTTTATGCCAATAGAAAAGGGGGCCTGACAGTGGGAGTGTTCTATCACAAAAAGGCACATAAGATGTTGTAGAAAGGTTGGTCATGAGCCAAAGGACAGCTGATTAACTGTTCATGCCAACTGGCAAAAAGAGGGTGAGGTAGTGGGAGTGGCTTATAACAAAATGGTGCTTAACTTGTAATCGGATTCACGTACCACAGCCAAACTCATAAAGTGTTTGTCGTAGACTCATGTGGGAGGCGTCATTGCACTCAGCAGAGTCCCTCTATCATTAGTGATGGTTTGCCCTGCCCCTCACTTTATTTGTCCTAGATACTTGTGGGAGGCATCATTGGTCTCAGCAGAGAGTTGGTGTGTTAGCCCGCTCCAGCCAGTGTTTCGTCCAGTTTAACGCTTAACGTTATATTTCAAACAGACTATGAAGGGTCCAATTATAATTGCACATCACCATCACCATGACAACCAGATTGCAGCTACAGTAACTTGGCTAATTTGATGATTTTACTGTTTATCAGACCACAAATGAGCCAAGAATTATCATCATCACACCTGTCTCTCGCTCTCTTCTCCTCCTGCATCAGCTGTCTGTTGTTTACAGGCTGCTGATGCAGCGAGGAGTCGCTCCGCCGCTCGCCACCCACAGCGCACCTCAGGACGGACAGACATGCTGCAGTAGTCTGCCGCCTAAAACGCAGCTTCGGGACGCTTCAGAAGTACATTGTCAACTAGCACCGGTCGCTTTGGTGCCAGCTCCCAGCACTGACACCACACCACACCTGCACAGTGATTGTTTCTATGTTTTTACTTCTCTAAGGGGACTTTATGAACTGCACAGAGATGATCTCTGTGGGCTGAAAGTTGTGCACTCCCTGGTGTCCAGACCTGTTAGAGGCCGGTGCTGGTGGACGATGCAAACCTGCAAATGTCCCAAAACCGCACCTTAAACAGCGGACATCAGTAGCATGTCTATCCGTCCTGCAGAGCGCTGTGGCCGGTAGATGGTAAAGAAGAGAGGGAGAGAGAGACAGTCGGTGTGTTGTGATATTTCTGCCGGTGGGATTTAATGTAATCCACTGCGTTGATTGCTCACAGGCGAAACTAAGGTGGAGGAAAGTAAGTGTTTATGGCAGTGTACCTGCAGCTTGGAGGATTTGGAGGATGGTGTATGACTGGAGATATAGATATATATGCATTCTACTATGTATTCTCTATATATGCATTCTACTAGTCATATGTCATCATCCCATTTTAGCAACAACCTTATTTTTTACACTTTGAGCACAAACTTAAGGTTCATCAACATTGTCAGTTGATGAGCCACAGAAAAATATGAAATATCATCAAAATGCCAAAATACACTGGAGGGAGGGTTTAAGCCCCGCCCATTTCATAACTCATAAACTGTTTGTCATACAACCTTGCATGAGGCATCATTTGATCCAGTAGACTCTACTAGGGTGTGTGTGTGTGTGTGTGTGTGTGTGTGCGTGAGTGCGTGAGAATGCATGGACACATGCCTACGTGGTCGCAGCTATTGCAAATTCACACTTATTTGTTTTAAGTGAGTTTTTGATGACATAGTTTTAATTGTATCAAGCAGTAATGACCTATACATATATATATACATATATCACGCTCAAAACGTGTGGGGAAACAAAGAAATCCCACTGATATGTGTTGCACTGTAGACCATTAGCTAATGTAGTTTCACAGATAATTCGGCGTTCAGCGTTTCTTCAGTCCATCTGCAAACGTTTCATTTCACAGAGCAGAGAGGCAGCTATAAAGTAAATACGCACTGTTGGTTTCCACAGCAACCAGCACGCCATTGTCACCCTGGTAGCCTGACTAACAGATCCTCCTGACTGTGAATCTCACAGTTCTATCAGACTGTTTTTTTTATGTGTTTGTTGGATTGGTTGGTTGGTTGTTTTCATGGCAAGGCAGATCATGCTGCTTCTTTTCAGGTAGTTTCACACAGCTTTTCAAGGCTGCCTCAGCCCCAGCCTTGTGAGGCAGCTGGAATTTTAGTATTTGGTTAGTTATTTATTCAAATAATATAATAACATAACAACAAAACACCCCAAACTCTGTGGTTCTTCCTATGGAAGAAAACCTGTGGTTTTTAGTGGGAGCGCCGTGTATTTACCTCATGGTATTTACACTATGTTACAATCAGCAGCAGCGTGACGAGGCGCTGAGTTTACAAATGTTTCACTTTGGGTAAAACGCAGCGCCCCGGCACCGTAACTGCCAGCCGTCTCATCACAGCGGAGGAGATGCGGCACAAATATCGCAATGACCAACCGTCACATCCTGCATGTACAATTTCAGAAGAGCAACAACATAAAAAAGAGGAGAGAGACATATTACTGGGCCATATATTTCTTCATACATATATATATATATCCTCTCTCCCTGTGCGCTGTGTAGAGCCCTCTGCTCTCTGCTGTGTGCAGATCTGACACCCACCCAACAGCACGGAGGTCTCTGGTGACCGCCGACAACAACCTCATTAAATGTACCCGAATTCAGGAATATGTAGGATATTACTCCAGACATTAATGTAATCTTCTGTTGCACCGTCTGCTGACTGTGTTGCATGTGTCTCTGTTTCCAGTAGGCCATCATTCATCAGGTGTGGCTCATACCACTGTCGTTATTATCCACAATAATGATAACTAACTCTGTGAAGCAAGTAGGCTACTGTATCTTGTGCAGACATTTTTACTCTCGTGGATATTCCATATCATCAGACTGAAAAAAAGAACACTGCGCCTCCTCCAAAGCATGGCAGTGCTCCGAGGCGCTGTAGTGCTCCTTGTTGGAATAACGCGTGGCATTTTGAGCTTTGATGGAGACAGATGGCCTCATGAAAGTCACACCAGCGATTGTCCGACAAGTGATATTTTGTACACATCGACCAAACAATCGTACAACTGACCAGAGGACGTCAGCCGTACCCTCCCATGCATCCGCCCAACCAATCACAGCTGTCAATCACAGCTGTCAATCATGATGTCACACCCCGTTTTTATAGCATCAAATATCTAATTAAAACCATACACTAGAACATACGTCAGCGTGATACGAACTACATAAAATGATAGAAACCATCTTTGGGAAAAAAATATTTAACATGTACTTTGATGTCTGGCTGGACGGCAGCAAAGCTGGGGAGCCAGCCCTATAAAGGGGAAACTCTGTCGCTGAGTGAGTTACACCAATGGTCAATGTGGTTGATGACGTCAGTGGAGTTTGAGCTTCTTTCAAAGTGATTCAGTCAGTTCAGTACACAACAAACAAATATTACTGGGACCACTACAGATTGCACATTATAGACAACACTGACTGTCCCTGTAACAACATGGCCACAACTAAGGACATTGACAATACACAGTCCAGCCACATAGGTTTCAACCTAGTCTTGTTTACTTTGGCCCATGTCCCATCGACTAACATGGAGGAGGCAGGATTTATGACCTGTACTGCAGCCAGCCACCAGGGGGCGATCAAAATGTCTTGACTTCACTTTAGGACTGCACGATTAATCGTTAAAAGATTGTGATCTCGATTCAGGCATGTACATAAATAATTTCTGAAGGACAACATTTTGGCTGTATTTGCTTTGGCGAGTTGCATTGAGTTGCATATTTAGAATGAGTGCTCATAATAATAATATTAATAATAATGAACCAAAATGATGTGAAATTGCA
>JAOVVB010136202.1:0-12158 GCA_028570985.1 Heterobranchus longifilis
ACATAAATAAAAACAACGTTATTGCACAGGACCACCGAGCAGCATCTCTTTGTTTTTGCTCCTTTTGTAGATCTGCATCAGTCTACGTTTCCACAAAAGTGAAAAATTATGTTTTACAGAAAAAAGTAGTAATTTTTCAAGAAAAAAAGTAGTAATGTTTAAAAAAAAATAGGACTGTAATGTGTCGAGAAAAAAGACAACGTTTTGAGAAAATACTCTGCACTTTAATCAGCCTTCTTGATCTGAGATAATCGGCCGACTGATTAATCGTCTATCCCTCGTCGAAATTGATCAAAACAAGAACATACTGACTCAAATTTCTCAGACAATCTGAAATATTTTGAGGGATTTGAAGATTGCAGTTTTGTTTTTACATCACACTTTACAAAATGTGATTAACAAACAGTGTATAGCTGGAAATATTTATTTATATATTTATTTATTTTCTCTATAATTTCACTTTAACCGAGTTAATTTTGCACTAACTTTGTCAATTAAATGAGAATGAGTATACAAAAACATGTTTTACCATGCAGTTATTTCATATGGTCTATTAAATTACCAGAAAACATGCTATATCGTGATATATACTGTATTGTTATCGAGATATTAAATTACCCATATCGAGACAGAAGATTTTGGCCATATCGCCCAGCTCTACTAGCGATAATGTTTTGGATTGACATGTAGGTGTCTGTGTCATCTTTTCCAAAAGTCTCTGTTTCCGTCCGTCCAGACTAAAACACAACACTGGAGTTTTCAATCTGTCGGCAGTAGAGCTGCACGATTGTGGTCAAAATGAGAATCACAATTTTTTCCACTGAAAATTGAGATCACGATTTTCTCCCACAATTCTCAGGAACACCAATTTTTTAAAGAAATGTAAAGAAAATGTTTATTGCAGTCCATATTGTCTTCATGCAGACATACAAAAAATATGATCATCATAATCTTATTTCAATAAATGGTGCAGTCCTGAGTCAGTCTGCAGCGTTTTCCTGAAAGTTTGTGGAAGACTTTAGTCCATTATTATTATTATTATTATTATTATTATTATTATTATTATTATTATTATTATTATTATTATTATTAGCACTCATTCTAAATATGCAACCCAAAGCAAATATGGCAGAATCGTAGTCCTTTAGAAATGAGACATTTCTGAATCGAGATCACAATCTGGAATATAAGTACAAGTAGCTTAAAATTGTACTTAAGTACAGTAAATGTATTTAGTTACTTGATAACATATCATGATAACATGCTAACTCAGGAGCAAATAAAACTGGGAAACACTGGAATAATGAGGAATATATCATCTTCCACTACGACTGCATGTTCCTGTCTATTGCTGTTTTTGGTGAGAAATGGTCCGCTCATTTTTCCCACCGTGCTCCTCCAGTATCATGCAGATAAACATCTGTTTTTGACAGTTATATTGGATTCTTAATTCAAACTGGAGAGGATCATTAGAGATTTAATGGAGCACAACAGACTCGGGGAGACTGGTGAGCTCCTAATCGAAGGAGGCTGATTCAGTCACAACACCAAAATGAGTGGGAAGTGCTGAACCAGTTTCACATCAGATCGCAGATTTTGACCAAACTCAACACAAATTGCACATTAGGCGGCCAGCGGGGGAATACACTAACTGAAACTCTAAAAAAGAAAAAAAAGGTCTCATTAAGTTTTGAATGGGGACAGTCATTTCCATCATTTTTGCCAAGGTTGCCTGCACTCTTCTCAGAGTACCCATCTGTTAGTGATGTTGCAGGATTGTTTACTCACGGAGCCTAAAGTCTGGTGAATATCAACCATCAGTCTCTTCTGAAGGACAAAACAATGTTTGCTTGCTCTGTGTTTTTAAGTGCTTTTAGATAGAAATTTAGTAGCTTCCATAATTATGCTTTTGTTCCAGTGTTGCATTATACATGTACAGACCTTTTTCTGCTGAATATGTTTGGCATCTAAATTTCACTGAATATTTATAATTGTGCAAGTAATTAGGATTTCTGTTGGGACAGGATGGAGTAAACACTGAGTTCATCTAAAAGGTTACGGGGACTTTGCATTAGTGCAAGTCACCAGATTAATTACTCTGATTGCGTTGCATTCTTGATATTGAATTCTTTATATTTCAAAGATATCTTTCATTCAGGGAATTCCCAAAACTAAGAAGTTGTTTACCTTTAACCCTCACCCTACTAATATATTTAACATAATAAAACTACAGACTGAAGAATAAACAACCATCCAAAATATTAACTCATTTCTTCTCAAAACAGTATTGGTTATAATGTCATCTGAAGGAAAAAAACAGATCATTATTATTTTAGGAAAGTTACAGTTAATTTGCATGTTGTGTAAAAATGAAAATAGACAGAGAAATATGAGGAAATTGTCTGTCAGACAGAATGACTGACAGAGTGTCCCTAACTAGTGTGTAATACTTTAAATTAGAACTATTGGCAAACATTTTATCTATTTATTATATTTTATCTATTAAAACTGCATAGGCTGCAATTGGATGCTTTTGACTGGGTTACCCCAGGACCCCAATACACTGGTATTTTTAAAAAAGCAGTAATTAAAACAGAAACAGAAAACAATTATATGACGTCATTAGTAACAAATTGATTGACAAAGTCATGAAAAATTGGAATAATAGAATAAAGCATCTGTGAGATATGACAAAAATGTATAGCTCTGGTGTCTGCAGGTAGGATGAGGGTTAAAATATCCCCAAGCCAGTTCATTTTGCTGTATTTTTTTCATTTCTGTAGAAATTAAGTCCACAAACCAAATGTATTTCCAGAGAGTCAATCAGTGACCGTTTGTAATCAGGAAGCTGAGGAGTTCTGGAGTCAGCCAACACATACTTGAAATAGCACACAGACGTCAGGTTGAAAGCATTTTATCATTTAACATAACAGCGTGGTACAACAACTTGAGTGAAAAGAGCAAAAACAAGCTCTCCGAGATTAGAAACATTGCAGGGAAGGTGATCGGCAAGTCACAGCCTTTGCAATATAATTGACAGTGGAAGGCCAAACATGTATTTGCAGATAGCTCACATCCACTACAGTCTTTTATTTCCTGTGCCATATACAGCTATTTTATAAGATGTTCTCTCTTTTATTATTTATAGAATTTATTTGCTGCAACCTGTCCATTTGCACTACTGTACATCCATGCACATAAACTCTCATAATGAATATGAAAATGTATGCACAACAGTTTGTAGCTATAATACATGTTCCGTTTTAAATACATGTGCCGGTCGCGTGCACACACATAAACAACAGCGCCATTAATGCAGTGAAACAGGACTAATTTGGTAGGTTTAGGCTACAAATATACTTAGTTAAGTTTAGGCAACAAAACAAGTTGGTATGGTTGGTATGGTTAGTAAAAACCACAGGGTTTTATATTAAAATCAGGCCCCCAGGAAGTTCACAGTTGGCCACTATGGTATTACAGCTATAGTGGCCGTCACGTGATGCTGTGGGGCCCAAAAATACTTTTTCCTATAGACTTACATGGTGAAAGAGACATCTATAAATGTGTGGATAATTTTTTTTCTGTCTCACAACGACTGAGTGACTCGTTTCACTTATCGAGATTAGATCCATTCAGTTTTATAACATTTCGAAAGTCTAGAAGAACCGTATGTACTGTATGTACCTTTTCTGTACTTGGGAGAAGCCAAAGACACATTTCCACTGAGGTGGACAATAAAGTCGATCTGATCTAACATACTAAAAGTAAAAACATGGCCTTGACATTTTTAGAAAACATTTAGCACATATAGCTACAATGTCAGCATGTGCACAGAAAGAGTTCAAGGTGACATTTGTTTCTTTTACCCTGAATGAAAATATATCCATTTAGAAAAACATGCAGGTATCAAATGTCACTCAACCATCTGCTTGTCAGGCTTGTTGTATAAAATGCCATTACCTAAACGTCCAACACCTGGACCACTCTTGTCGGAAACTGCTGCTTTCACCCTGCTTGAAGCGCCAGCTCAAGAAAAGAAAATCACAGAGCAGCGAGAGGGTGTTAAGTAGAAATAAAACTGACAGGAGTGCATGCCTTACAGTTATGTTTAGTGTTAAAAAAAAATAAAAGGGAGAAGACATTTATTCACACAATTCTTCACCAAAAGAGACGTGGGTGTAGCGTCCAATTGTGAGTCACTCTTCACACACAGCTGCAACAAAATGTTTTGCACTCTATTGTTTCAGTGACATTAGTTTCACTGTGCTGTAAAAAAAAAAAAAAAAAAGGGTTTGATTATCACCACGAGCCAAAACGTCCCAGTAGATTTACCTCCTCCTGAACAAGCTCCAGCACCAACAGAGGGAGGCGGGTTTGATTTGAGTTTATTTTTAATATCACAAAGAGCACCATTTTCCTAAGAGATGCACTTAGTTTCTCAGCTGCTACGAGATGCGTCGCCTGTGTGTCAGCGATCCTTTCTTTGTTCAGTTTATTGTACTTTATTTAAAAACAAGCCAATGTTGAAAAGCAAGATAGTCAGAAGATGAAGTTGAGTGTATGCGATGGGGTGATAAATATGATTAACAATCAAGCTATTGTATAGATTCCTGTTTGTCCATTGTTTCCAGTGTGACAACCTCTGTGTCACTGAAGGATACGCCTTTAGATTTTCTATATTTTTGTTATTGTCAATAAACAACAATGTGTTAGTCCCTGTGTTCATTATTTCTGACTTTCCAACCCTGTCTGTGGCACCCAGCTCCGAGCCCAATTGTTCCTACTGAACACAAAATCTTTAAAACGCTGTCGACAGCCCCTGTTGGACACATCAAGACTTAAACAGGCACGGGCAGCCGAGCTGAATGGACAACTAAAGGATGAAGTCTGGGACGAATGTTTAAAGAGTGTCCGTGTTTGTTGGGTTAATGTCAGACATCGTCTCATACAGTTTAAGACGTTACACAGACTATTATTCCAGGGAAAAGTTACACAGCTTTTAGACTGATGTTTCACCTGTTTGTACTCGATGTAAGTCGATGATTGGGAACTTTACACATATTGGAAAAGCATATTTCATTGTTTCTCTGAAGCGTTGGGAACCTGATCTGCTCACCCATCTGCCCATCCTTGGAACAACAAACCCCCTGTCATGCCAATAATAGAAAAAAATTGTTGTTTTATTTGGAATGGTGATTACAAAAAAGTGAATCCTGCGAGTATGGAAAATGGACTCTACATATACATACTCTACATACCTACATATGATCTGTGGTTGGGAGAAATGGCAAACACTTTGCATCTGGAGAGATTTTACTGAAGATAGAGAGGAGAGACTAGTGTGCAGTATATGTAAAACACCTTGCTGTGTATATTCCTTTTATTATAATATATATATATATATATATGTATACTTTTGTACTGCGTTGTATGTATTTATTTGTGTGTATTATTAGGTTCACAAATATAGAGTGTTTTTGACCACAGTGTATGAAAGATTTGTCTTTTTTATCTCCAGTATTTCTTGTTTGGAAATTGTATTTTTTTTTTTCTCCCTCTTAGATATATATGTTTTTAATATTTCTGTTTGTTTGTTAATTGGTGGCAAACATGTAAAGCTGTCTTTAATTTCAATGTTAGGTGGGTTCCTTTTTTTCATCCCACCTGTGCATTTTCCTGTGGATATCTGAGCAAGAGGGTCAAAGTTCAAGGTGCAATGTGACGATGACGAAGTAGTTTGTCCCAATTGTATGTATACTGAATGCAATAGTACGCATTTTGTAAGGGCAGCTGCAGTATGTACTAAAAGTAAAAAGAAAATATGCAATTTGGAACGCAGCAATAGTCTCATTTCATAATAACTTCCTAAAACACTGTTGCTTTTAGTAAACGATACTCAAAGTAAAAGTGCATTTGTTGGGGAGTATTTTCTGCCAAATATTGTGTGTTCTAGTGAGTACTTATGGCAGCAGGACAGTGTGACATTGACTCAAAATAAATGACAGTGCCCATGTTCATTGTAATGAAGGAACATGTGTCTCACTGATGTGTTTTTAATAGTTTTTGTGCAACAACAGAGTTTATGGAACAGAGGATTAAAGCTTTATCAGGCTTTGACTACAAACACTTGTTAGTGGGATGTTTTTTGTCTTTTCATTTGTTGCTGACAAGAACATTAACAGAAGTACATTTAGTCTCAATAGGCTTTTGAGTTTCAGTGTGGTGAAAAAGCCAGAGGAGCATTTTGTCCATTTTTTTTCTTTCTGAACAGCAGCATGATGGTCCATTAGGCCCATAGCGTTCTGGTTATGGCACTTAAATACTTTGTGTGTGTATCCTGAACTACAGGCAATGGTCTGTACCTGCTGATCACACAACCATGCAACATTTGTGTCTCAGGATTTGCTGTTTTTCTCAAATGTTGAGAAAAGGGACTTCTTTCCAACAGCCCCCCCCCCCCCACACACACACACACACCCTTCACAGAAATGGAAAAAGAAAATTCAGATAGCAGTCTGTCTTTTTCTTTCTGCTACACTGCGTGGATGTCTGCAGGCGTAGAACATCCACAAAATCAGACCACAAGTGATATGACAAGTCAGTGCCACACCACAACAACAGAATAACACAGAGCCCGGGAACATCCTCACATCCTGTCAAACACTGTGTCGTGCTAACTGAACTCAAAAGGGCGAGCAAGGCAGAGTCTGCAGCGTTTACTTGATAGCTATCGAAAGTGACACAAAATCTTGCCTCCACAATGGCAAACACACGGTAATCGCGCTGATCTAAAGGATGTCTTATGTTGTGTGACATCACCGCAGCTTCCTCCGTCATGTATTATTAATTTGTAAATTCATGTGACGTGTTTGACTGCAGGAGTTTTATTAGCATTTCACCAAACAAGATGTTCTTAATTGCTACACATTTATGTTAATAACTGAATATATCAACAGCAATATTTAACGATACCTGTCAGAGAAAAATCACATCATATCCAAAATATCCAAAATGCGGTACATTCTCTCTGCAGAGCACTAACAAATTGAGTTTGGAGTTATACTAAGATATATATCTATATTATATATTCTTATTTATCCAGTTTACTTCTAGTATGTGGCAGAGAGTCCAGTCCATTGTTTTATGAACTGTATGTAAAACAATACATTAATATCTTCTTCTGCAATAATAACTTTTGTTTTCTTTTTCATTTACAGCATTTGTTTTTTTCTCTGTCACACAGTATTCCATCATTATATATGTATGGTGACCCTGAGGGTCAAAACACAAAAACATTTCAAAATATATTTGTCATTTTTGTGTTTTCCAAATTGTTTTTGCGTTTTCCAATTTTTTTTTACATTTTCCAAAATGTTTTTGTGTTTCCAAAATGTTTTTCATTTTCTGAAATGTTTTTTGTGTTTTGACACTGAGGGCCATGCAGATACATTTTATGCATACTATTGCAAACTATTATTTTGCCCTATAAAATGCAATGTTTTGAAGCAATACCTGTTATCAGAGATGCTGAGATTACAATAAATGTAATTATTCCAAGAACAATAACTGATACAGAAATTAGCCATTATGAGTCAAAAAATGTTGGTCAAAAACAAAAACTAAATTCACAAGTCGTACTTGAAAAATCTCCCTGTCAATCAGTGTTATTTGATGTGGACTCATGCTGACATGTAGCAGGTAAGGCTTCAACCTCTTCTGATGACACTGAATGAAAATGAGAAGAAGACCCTGATCTTCTGAGCCTGGAGATGTGGAATTGATTGCCAGACTCTCCTTGAATCTTTGGCATTGATTATTGATCATGTGGCAAGCTAACAAGCCCGGCCTTGATCATTCATTTAGTGATGACAGAAAATCAATTCATATGAAGCTGGAAGGTGTTCTGCTTGTGACTTTGTGTGGTTTTATTATATAATACTACAGTGGTGATCCCCACCACTTGTACTGTGTTGGGGGATATGTGGAAAACTTGTTAACTCAAATAAACTCAAATACAACATAGAAATGGTTTGATCTATCCATATATTCACACACATATTTGTGTTAAGGAGGAAAACGCCAAAACATACTCGTTACAATTGTGGGTTTAATTGGGACTTTTTATTTTAATTTTTTTTTACTTTCTTTCATGGCCATGGCACATGGATCCACTGCCTGATAGAAAACATCTTTCAGGCTCTTACAGAGTGGAGGAGAGGTAAATATCAAATAATCACATTACTAGTTTTTGTAAAAACAGCATCATTAAGCAAACATTAAAATAAATGGTTGATGAATAATGTGTGCCTATGCTTGCATTCATTTGATTTCATGTGTTTCTATGTACCATCTTTTTTTGACAATGTATTTATTGAATTCATGATTAAACAGACATAATGTAACAGTCATTTAGATTTTTCAACCCCTGCCATACTGGAACCATCCACTAGATGGACTCAGAATTTCTTGCCAGCCCTGGTCACGTGACATCACCTCCCACTTACGCACCTGTTCTCACCGTCCTCATCAGCCCTGCAGCGCATGGTCCCGCCCCTTTTCCCCGGTCACTTGCAAGATTCAGATTCAGATTCAGAAAATGTTATTGTCTGTCGTGACAGAAAATTGTCTTAAATGTTAAACGTTAAAGTTGGTCGATGTTGCTCATGTTTTTGCGTGCTGTTACACTGTATCCTGTAACCATGTGGAATCTGTACCTCACCTCACCCCTGCCTGCTTCAGGTTTGGACCTGCTACTCTCACCGGTAAGCTATACCTTCACCACTTTTGTTATTTTATCCCTTTTTTAAATTTTGTCCCTGTCTGCCTCGACTGTCTGTGTTTGAGTCCTCCTTCCTCTGCTGCCTGTGACACAAATGTTAATGAAAAGTTGTGGATAAACAATGTTCAACTTCTGAAGTGGTACAAGTGTGAATGCTAACTTGACTAGATTTAAGCATTCATGCAATCAGTGTGCCAACTACAGAGAGGCGAGGTCACGCCCCTTACGGTGGACCCCATGGGACCTTATTTCAGGAAAAAATATGAACGTGGTGAATGGAAAGAGTCAAATTATTTTTGGATTCCGTTTGAGTTGTGCCATGAATTACACATATGATGTTTGCCAATTTAAAAGATAATTTTGCAAGTCAAGAAAGTGGCAGTTTGTCACCGCACCCGTTTGTCACTTTGCCTGCTATCATATGGCTTGCTACTTGCTAACCGCTAGCCAGCTAGTCAGTGTTGCCAGCTCTTGTCCAGTGAAAGTAGCTAGTACTAGCCATGGGTACTACCTCCAAAAGTCTCTAAATAAAATTCGTCAGATGACGTAATGAGCTAATTTGCCGGCGTCCTCCTCCTGCCTGCAGCCTGCCCATAGACTGCAAAAAAAATTGTATTTAAATAAATCTTTTTATATTCTATGAGCCTGCCCCACACACACAGACCGCAGTCAGACAGCGCTGTTTTTCTGGCTGGGTATGTAAGCAGTGTCGGCATAGAGCCTTATACTTCCGCCAGGAGGAAGTCCCTCCTTCCTTCCTTCCATGTGGTTCTCAAAGACCCTTCGCTGCAGCCGGGGTGATTGTGATTGGTTTCCACTATACCGGAGTGAAAGACATTAAATCCAGACCTACACCCCACTGCGGACACAGTGCTGTGGACATCTGGCTACACGAGACTATGTGGACTGCAATACTCTGCAGCATGCATGGGTATATGATATACTGATAAACTGTTTATTTATCGCAAGTAATCGATATTGCAGTGGTCAACAACGTTATGGCATATTGCATATTTTTCTGATTTCGTGAAGCCCTAATAACAACCTATTTAGACAAATTGTATCAGTGAAGGGAAACTTCAGCTCATCTCTATATTTATTTACAACTGTAGCAGCTGTAAAACAGGTTGGGTATTTGTGGCAAAAGGTACATTTGGGTCCCCCCCTTTGTGTTGGTGCTCTCAGGGATAGACTGTAGATAAACCACTGAGGCTGCAGGTACATTTCAATCATGACTACAATGACTCTGATCCGTGCTGACTGGAGACAGGACAGGACAGATCAGTGCTTCCCAGAGCAGACTTGAGCACCAGGACGGATAGACAGACAGGAGCTCTCCCCGTGCCGAGCAGACGGTCTCAGGCCCGGTCACATTACCTCAACCTGAAGTGAGTTTGTCTCCCAGCTGCACAGCCGAGTCCTCACCCTGTCACTCCACTCTGCTGGGATCTATTCCTGTCTGAGTCTATGCTGGGAGACATCTGTCAACCTGTGTAACGCACTCCAGGAACAAAACTAGTCTGTATCACGTGGGAGTTAGCTATCAGTGTCAATACATCTCAACCTGCACAGAGAAACAGGGTGGGTGATGAGAAGGAAGGTAGACAGAGGCATTAAAGGGAGAAAAAACATGTTGAATTGTCTGACTTTTTTTTTAGATAATGGAGAGCTAATTCAGAGAACAAGATCCCATAAACCTCTTTCCTCTTTTTCTATCATTGAGTAAACTGACGACGCCTGACTAAGTAACTTACCGTATTTTATGGATATTTCATATTATATTCAATGCAGAACTATAACGGTACAGAATAAACTGTACAATTAACCCAAATAGTGAACGCACTAACTGCAGGAGGTTTGTGTAAAACGAGCGATTTGGATCAATTTTGAGCAAATTATTTCCTGTGAATAAGAGTTTTCCTGTTATTTTTAGGAACTTTTAATACAATTCGCTGTCTGTATTATATATTTCTTTGAATTTGTGATAATCATACATAGCCTACTGAATAGGCTTCTTTTTTGACAAATTCAGTGTTTTCTTCTCCCTGACACTTGTCCATTGTTCTGTTAGCTCTTTTGTTGTTTTAACTTTTCTAACGCAGGACGAGGCTGTTTATCAGAGAGGGAAGGCTCTGTGATTATCCTGTTTATATCTTAAATAATAATCCAAACCTTAAAAATAACTTACTAGCTTACTTTTCTTCACAGAAATGAGTGAAATGCTGAGATATAGGCCAACTGTATATTTAAAAAATGAATAAAAAAATGTTGTCTTACGTCCCTTAAAATCAATAAGGCCTTGCGACCCCCCCGTGAAGCTTTGGCGACCCCTATTAGCGGTCGGGACCCCCAGGTTGGGAACCACTGCCATACAATAAGACCCATAATCCTAATCTCAATGAAAATCCTTTGCTGCGTTTAATACCATTATATGATTATATGTGCTTAAGTTTCTTTAGAGGATGAACATAATTTGATACAGATTAACATAATGTTCAATAAGCATATCATGAACAGCTCCTGTACAATTTATATACTTCTTTTCCAAAAGTGCTCTGAAATAGAAATGGTGTGCAACAAAGCATACATTTTGTAATGTCAAAATCCAGTGCTATTTCCATCCTGCCATAAACCAGCATCAGCGATATTGACGACTCCAACTGCTCTGTATGGATAGTGAATATTCAGCAATTTGGTGAAAAGACCTTCCCACAGTGAGTGGTTGAGTGATGGTCTGGCTCTTTCAACGCCCTGAAATCTCAGCGCTTTTTTCAAAAACTTCTGCTGGGTTCAGTGTATTAGTTAATGCTGAGTGGCTTCTATAGCAAGGCGGAATAAATGCCAATACATCACATCAATATTTATATGATTAAGGGCAGTTACTATGTCTGACCATGCGGCACACACACACCTGTTGTGCGCTACCTCAGAGGATGAATGTGGGCACCAGAGAACTGTATATTTAGCTGTTTATTACGCCTCCGTCTTCAAATTTGGCACAAACATCGACTTGGACTCAAGGATGAAGTGATTAGATTTTGGAGGTCAAAGGTCACCGTGACTTCACATAACACGTTTTTTGGCCATAACTCAAGAATTCGTACGCTAATTATGACAAAGTTTCACACAAATGTCTAATAAGAATAAAATGATGAATTGACATTTTATATCGAAAAAGGCAAAGGTCAGTTTCACTGTGCATCATCATGTTCTGCAAAAAACACTTTTCTGGCCATTTTTCACTACCATAACTCAGAAACAGAAGGGGAGATTGTGACCATATTTCACATTTGGTCAGATACTGTATTGGTAGTCTTGTGTAGCGCTGTGTCAGCGATGGAGGAAAGTCTGGATTCTGTTTTCACTCTTGGATAGGAAA
>JAOVVB010136213.1:0-12158 GCA_028570985.1 Heterobranchus longifilis
GATCCTCCCACGCGCTACGTGCTGCCGGTGAAACTCCTCACTGTCAGGTGAAAAGAAGCGGCTGGAGACTTCACATGTGTCGGAGGAAGTATGTGCTCGTCTACAACTCTCTCCAGATCGGCAGAGTGGGTGGAGCAACGACCGGGACAGCTTAGCAGGGGGAATTGTCCAAGTACAAGTGGGGAGAAAACGGGGGAAAATGTAAAAGTAAAATGTGCAAGTATACTAAATGTATTATACTGTTAGTGTCACATTAGCCTACTGAACATTTGACACGGATTTCATGTTTGACAATTTGAAATGTACAACAGATGGTAAGTGGTACATTGTTATCAGGCTAAGATGCATGAAACTAAAATCCCTATCAATGGGAAATGAACCCGCCCATGCTGATTGGTCAATCGACGATCGTCCACTAGACCAGAGTGGATCCTGATCTTATGAAATCTCTGCATTCAAGAAGGGTTTCAAATCAAATTTGAAATGAAGATTTTAAAAGTTGAAACTTTTTGATTTTTACTCAATTGCACCCCACTGATTGCGATGGGGGGATCCATTCATGTATTATAATATCAGTCAGGACCTTTAATTACATTATTTGGTTTTATTACATTTTCGATCAGGTTAAATGAAAATGTATTACATTTTCAGGAAATTATTACATTATTGGGTGCTACAAAGTTCTTCTCTGGAGAGAGGATTGTATTTATCTCTGAAATTACACTCAAATCTAATGGGGACAGAGCTCTAACAAATATGGCCCGAAGGCAAGCCCCGGAGGCCAGGAAATCTCCAGCCTTACTGTGTAACTGTTAACTAGTTTGTTCTGATATTGAAATATCACAATGGCAACTGACATGTGTAGGACTTTAAACCGATAAATGACTTTTTGGCCACTTAGGGACAGTGGAAACAAGTTGTGTATCACCTTAAGTTGATATGGCGCACTGTTCAGCAAACAGTTGCTTATTCACACCTCCAGCAGTTATGATCCTCCATTTGGAGTCGTTGGCCAGGTAAACGCAGTGAACGGTCGTCCATAACACAACTGCATTATCAACATATCAGTAATGCTGCTTTCAGATGCTGCAGGGATTCCATGAACTGAAGGAGATGCTTTTCATACGGTACAAAGCAGCTGTGGACAGCAGATACTGTCAGAATCAATGCAGACTGAGATACTAACTTTCCTGCTTTAACCACATTATTAACGTTATTTTCTGTGCCGATTTTGGTTAGAGAGTGGTTAATTGAAATAAAATATTCATGAAAGATTGATGTTAAAATTTGCTTGCTCTGTGCTGCAGGAAATGGGCCCAGACAGGGTTAGCTGCAGGGGGCCTCACGTGTTATTGTGCTATACGCTACTGCCACACAGCAAACCTGGGGCAAAGAAGTACTGCACGTTACACAACAGGAAGAACAAGGGTTAATGGGGCCCTAGCAGTTTCATGTAGCTGGAACAATATACCATACCATGTTAGAATGTCTAATTATGTTCATATTGAATCTCATTAAAGACTAATTTGTAAGATATGGCATGATAAGATAAACTTTATTAATTAAAAATGAAAATTGAAATTTTAAAGTGTCACAGCAGCAGAAGTACAAGAATCAGGTGCATAGTATAAAAGCAACTTAGAGTAACTACGATACTATATACACTAGAAATATCTGCTATACAAAAATCATCTTAAAAATGAAAATAAAAGGCATTACATATTATATACACCAGTATAAATTGTACTGAGACAAAAAGGAAATCGCAATTAAAAAATCTGTGTTGTACTTCCCCCCTCATATTTTCAGTCACTGACAGCTAAGGGGAAGAAGCTGTCCTGTAGCACCTTGCAGAGGGACGGAGGCCAAACAGTCTGTGGCTGGGGTGAGAAACGTGAAGGCCAAATGAAACCTCATGAAGCATTTTCTTTATCTACTGAGACCAATAGATGACGATCTCTGTTCAACGAAGGGTTGAAAGCACACTGAATTGTCATTCCTTGAGCCCTTTTCTTTAAACCAACTAACAAACCAATCTAGTGAGGTCAACAAATACAACTAATGCCCCGGCTGCAGCGAAGGGACTTTGAGAACCACACGGAAGGAAAGAGGGACTTCCTCCAGCCGGGGGTCTTCTCCCAGCAGAAGTATAAGGCATAATGCCAAAACTGCTTACGTACCCAGCCAGACTAGACCTTTGGTAACCCATATAAATCAAAACATCCAGATACCTAAACCCTAGATCTGTTTTGCGTTTACACCGCAGGCATTAGGCCTACTCTTGAATGTAAGTTAAAATGTAGGCCGGGTTACTAATCCACGGACTGCAGCTCCGCGTTTTAGTACCGGATCAAAAACAGGACCAGTAATGCTGACTAATTGAATTTAATTTATATCTATCATTGATATAAGTAAATGGATGTTATAATGGAATAGCCTGTTAGCTAATTCTAATTAGCTAATGTGGCATACAGTGCATAGTCCAAAATCTGCTGCAAAGGTTTAGCAAACATGTCGGAGATCACAGAGGTTACCATAGGAATGAATGGACTTTCGGTTAACTGGCATACATAACACAGAGCGATGTGGAAATGAGGCATTTTAGGAGACATCTGTATAATCACTTAAAAATCCCTCGTCTTTCATAGCCAAGTATTTTATTAATGCCTGATTAAGCTGTAGTGCTTTTGGCATGTTGGGTACACACACGCACGCAGACACGCACGCAGGCACACACGCACACAAAGTAAAGTAAAGCATGTTGGAGAGTCCTGTTTGATTATTTATGCTTTGAAATTCCTCACAGTATGCAAGTCATAGCTATTTAACGTTAACTTGGTGCTACTACAGGCGCTTCATGCCACAACACTTGAGTCATCAAACAGCGCGAAAACATGTATATTTCATCATTGAATTACTGAGGAGAAGGATTAAGATATCAGCCGTATGTCTGCTTTTGAGTTTTGCATGTGCTGACATGGAATGGAAATAGTCTAAGATTGTGTGCAACAGCCGCCCAGCGAGAATGAAACACGTCTTTTTTGAGCACCAGTCGGCACTGCGAGGCTGAACTCAAACCTTGTGAACTCAAACTATACACTTCTGTCTTTGTTTATCTGCCTTTGTCTCCAAACTCCCCGTCTTTCTGTCAGATCAGAGTGATGAAATAGTGGACTGTTAAGCCGCAGGCATTTAACGACATCTGAATAGCTGCCAGCCAATTCATATGAGATTTTCACACAATGGAAGAAAAGGCCTGCGATGCCTCAGACTGGGGTGCGCTGGATGCCGTCAGTCTCCTCAACATTGTGCCTATTAAACCTCTGCAGGAGGGATTCCTGAACCCACTGCTCGCTTCCAAACGAGACTCTGTACATCGGTACGTACAGCCAGATACCGCAGCGTTAATTCTTCTCCAAATTGTTTTGTTCAACTGCCAACTGAATACATTTCCTTCAGGCTGTCTCTGTGAAGAACACGGTCTTGCTCAGCTCAAACTCTCTCATCCTCTCCATCTAAACGCTACTGTCAGCCTTCATGTCGGGGCTACAGTGTCCAAACTCCCTGCAGTTCCCTGCATGTTTTTAAAAGGTAAGATAGGCTCAATATTCTAAATCGTAACATTTCTGTTGCACTGTTACTAGGGCTGTTTATTGTAAAATGGTTCCATCAGGCACCGACCGAAATATGACGGTCCTACCAGGTATCGAAAAATGTCTTGTCATTCGGTACCAAATCTAGATACCTAAAGGGATAATCTCATCATCGTCAGTGAGCCAATAAGCATACAGCATGCTTGTTCCAACATCTAATAATGCTGCTGGTGATCGGCTGTCTAACGTAACGTAACATAATGTAACGTAACGTCATAGAGGCATGCAGAGAAACACCTGTTACAGCCACCAGAGCCGGGGCTTTTGAGAGGCTTGACTACATTGTGTGTTGCATAGGTTTACAAAAATGTCACAGAAGCGGTCAAAAGCGTGGCTCCGTTTTACCAGGCTCGATGGCAATAGCGCACGACGCAACATATGCAACAAGGACATCGCATGAGATGCATTTAAAAGCCGAAAATTGCTCTGTGTTTGACTGCAAAGTGAAGAGCAGCCATCGACCTTTTAGCAGCATTCAAGTCCGCCAACAGAGGGGCCAGGGCAGTCACCAATTTCATTCTTAAAGGTTTGCTGCGTTTTTCTAAGTTAAGAGGTAAGTGAGCTGTACATGGTGTTGTTGTAATTTATCTGTTACGACATTAATGTATTTATCATTTGTTTATGTTTTCTTTCATTTTGGCAGGTTCTGTCCTCTGTATTGTTGTCCTTTCATTGTTGTTTCAGCTGTATGTCTGTATTCTGTGGACACTGAGAGCAACAGAAACCGGAGTCAAAACACAGACAGAAAATACACTGCTGTGTGTGCCCAGATGACGTTGAACATTATTACTTTTGAAATGAAAGTCATATACCTCTCTTTGGAATTGTTTGAACAGTCAATGTAAGTGAAGTTAAAAAGTCAATCTAAATAGTTTTAGGTGTGATTGTTTTAAATCCCCTGAGGATGCTGTCTACTGTCTGTAGCTGTGAAATAAAACCAAAACGTATATACAATCTGTTGGCTTCATTTGTGTTGCATATCACGGCACAATGAAGCTGGAGGAAAAATCCACCTCTAGTAGTCTGTAAGATATCATATATCTTATATATCTTATATCAATGAGTTAGGGTTTTATTTACTTTGTTGATCTCTCCGCACTTCTTCAACGATCTTAAATGAAGTTACTCTACAGGCTTCATAAGATTAATATAACTTTAGGTGGATGATTATGTACTTTAGGCTACTTACACTAAGCTGCCATGAAGCAAATACAACACTTGCTGTGTTTTAAAGGTCCCATATTATGCTTATTTTTAGGATCATATTTGTATGTTGGGTTTCTACTTGAACATATTTACATGCTTTAATGTTCAAAAAACACATTATTTTTCTCGTACTGTCTGTCTGAATATACCTGAATTCATCCTCTGTCTGAAACACAAATGTAAACATGGTATATTTCCCATAAAGTTAGCCATTTTGGCTATCTGCATTTATAGGAAATATATCAAGTTGACTGTCCTTTAATAAAGGTCCTTAAGGGCAGGAAATGAGGCTGATTAAAAAAAAAGAAAAAGGCTCAAGGAATGGCAATTCAGTGTGCTTTCAACCCTTTGTTAAACAGAGGGCACCATCTAGTGGGCTCAGAAAATAAAGAAAATGCTTCATGAAGCTTCATTTGGACATCACTAACTATGATCTCTCAGTATAAACTTAAATATGTGTGGAAGAACAAAGTACAGAAGGTCAGTTACCTTTTAAAAAAAAAATTAAACAAAAAACACTGTCATACTAACTTTAATGGGTTTTGCAGAATTGTCCAATATGGACGCTCTTGTCTGGCAATATGGGTCGTTAAGGAGGGTGGTCACGGCAATCTGTTCATAATGTTCCATGTACAAATTAGCTACAATGGGGAAAACAGAATGAAGATGTTGAGCTTTCCGTGGTCATTTGGCCCAGTACAAAACAAAATGGTGATTGTTGTTAGTTGCTATAGTGACAACACATGTGGGGCCGTAAAGTGTGTTGCAGACTTCACACCAGGAGGAGAGAGGGACGTCCGTCTCCGGGCGGCTGTCCATCTCCTCCCGGCGAATTAACATTAGCCCTCTACCGGTGGGGAGGTGGAGGGACCGCAGCGCTGCCACTGGTCCACCAGCCCACTATTCGGCTCATTTTCTGTAACTAGCGGAGAGCTGGCTAGTTACTATTTGGCGATAGCTTTCCTATGCCGTGACAAAGGTGTAGATGGAGCATTAAGTTGTTAAAGAATACTCATTGAATCTGGCTCTCCAAGCTTCGTAACGACTGCTCCACAGCTCGCTTGGTCGTTGAAAAACCTCACCTCAGTGAGTCCGGGACTTGCCGCAGGTCAGTTTAAATGGATGTTAGTTTGTTGCAATGGCAACGGTACACATAAACAAGATTGCTATTCTGACCATACTGCTACACTGAATGGGAATGTCCTTTCCCATTAGTGGTTGCTTATAAGTGGTTAAATAAGACTACAGAGGTTGTCCAGGACATTAAAAGTCACCGTCAGTTTAGTAGGGTGACGGTGGATGTGGCGGGGAGTAATGCAACCGTGGTGTAATTCGTTATAGTCTCACATTAGCTTTTTACTTCTGCCGATTGCATTTACACTTCTGAAATCATAAAAGGTGGTGTTTATTTGAGAACAGTATCTTGCTAGACAAAACATGCAAGTATCATAAACTTGTGTTTGCCACAGAGCTTATTTTCTGCAGTGATCCAAAATCCAATGGAAAAAATCCCATAAGCTTTTTAGCTGGCCTACAAAAATACATCATCCCAGGGGCTCCCTATTTAGTTTGCGTGTAGTGGTTCATGAAAAAAGCTGGTAAGAGGACTTGGAGCCGAGACAAGCATGTAGTTATCATGAAGTAAAAACAAATCTGTCATATCTGTAGAAGTACAAAGCAGAAACAGAGATATTCTGTGGATATGACGTTTAAAAAGTATCTTACAACTGAGGCACCAAGACAGAACAAAGTCCAGTCAGGGCCAGTCTTTCACTTTATTCACTGCGTCACTGTAAAGTATTTCACCTATTCTTTTGTTCTCAGGGGTTATTTTCCTCATTTACATTTCCTGTGATTTCTGTCTTTAATAACTGCATTTAATAACTGAACCGTCTCCAGCGGAGAAGTTAAAGTGGCTTGTTTCCTGTCCTCACTCCATCCTGATGAAGATATAATTGAGCTGAAATGTGTCTGTGAGTATTTTAAACACCTCACCTTGTGAAATAAAGCAGTTTTATTAAAGTCTCCAGGAAACAGCATTCCCATTCTGTCATTGTTTATTAGCTAACCAGGCGCGGGGGGGAGAGATCATCTTTCATTTTTATAGCTGCTTTAATGTTTTCATTACAATTACATTATAATGGATTGTTTCATGTTTTTTCTTTACTTTAATGAGTTAGGAGGAAATATTTTATTACTAAATCATGCATTGTGCTTGCTGATGTCATTGTGCCAGATAAGAGAGCGACTTGTTATCAGGTGTTAGATCGGTACAAAAACACAAACTGCAGCTGTGATAGAAGTAAAGAGGACTGTCTGTTGGAGTATTGCAGCAGTCTTGCTCAGACATCAAACCACTGTACACGTGTTCTCTGATATCCAATCTTCACTGTGATAACAGCTCCACGATAATAATAACCCTGTGTAACCGCAGGTTGTGGAACAGGTGTGAGATCTGGCGGAATCAATGAAAATAAATGAAATAAAAAAAATGAAATAAACTAATTTTGTGTGATCCTAACTTCGAAGCTGCATTAGCCGTTAAGTATTTAGCAGCTAGTTGGTAAAGTGAGGAATACTAAGCATTGGGATCAGGGCCTGGTTTAATAGTTAACCTTACGACCACATTTGGTTGACAGTAACATGCGACCAGTTTCCGATCGTCATCCAAACACGAAGTAAAATTTGGTGCACAGGTAAATGTTCCCACTCTTCCTCCCATCGATCCCAGCCTGCATCTTACCAACACTAACCACCTTGAGAGGCTTTAATACCGAGAGATTAATGCACCCTCCCCACTGCTGTAGGGCTCTAAGAAGTCTCAAGGTCTCCATTAATCCAACATCACGAGTCACCTGTAAATTTCCCACAAATAACTGTCTACAGAGTGAACAATGCAGGGTGCCAAGAATTTACACAAAAACTGCCAACATTTTACAGATTATCTCTTCAGTCATTTCAGTAATCATGCTTTTGTGCCTTTTGCTTTGGCACACACTCTCACACACATATACATACACACATATACCCTTCACCAGCTCAGTGGAGCTGAATTGCCATAGCAACGCAGGGCTAAAGAGATTTCCAAGTAGCAGTGCTATGGCAGGAATTCAAAGAGGAGATGAGTGTGTACATGCAAACACCTTTGGAGATGGACAACCAGATGTTGAATGAGGTTTCCCAAGGTTCCTGTTAAACTCCAGGCAAAAGAGCAACTATTTGTTTTAAAGACAAAACATGGCACGTGCCATTATACAAACATTTCATTAAGTCTTTGTAATTTAAAGTTAACAGAAGTGAACAGCAGGCATGCTAATTACACGGTGAGTTTGCCTATTGTTCAGAACAAGATTACGTCCCACATGATGAATGCTTTTTCGTGCGGCCCATTGTAGAGAGAAATGATCTGGTATACAATGCTAGATTATTTTCTACCACAGAGGACTGTCCTGCAGGTAAAGCGGTTGAGTCATTGCCACGATTCATTCCAGCCTACAGCAGGGATACTCAAATTTATTTGCCCCGGGGGCCACTTTTGCAAAATGACAGGAGACCAGGGGTCAGTTAATAAAGAAACATTAATAATACCTATCAAATAAAATGAACAAAATGGAATTAACTTGACACGGATTGACACTATGCCTGTCTGATAAATATTTTACTGCATTTAATTAGAGCTGCAATGATTAGTCGACTAATCGATCGACAGAAAAATAATCGCCAAATATTTTGATAAGTGATGAATTATTAAAGTAATTTTTCATGTAAAAATATCTGAAAATGACATTTTCAGCCTCTCAAATATGCATTTCCTGGTTTTCTCTGTTTTTATATCATATTAAACTGAATATCACCTTGGATTTTGAGAAACTGTGATGGATATTTAGCACTATTTTCTCACATATTATAGACCAAACCATTAATCGATTAATCTAGAAAATAACTGGCAGATGAATCAATAAAGAAACTGATCGTTAGTTGCAGCCCTACCTTTAATAGCTGCAACTACATTTTAGTTGCAAATGTTTTGGTTACATTTGAAAGAGTTTATACAACATTATAGCTGGAAACTTTTCCATCATGAAATCACAAATATTGGTGATGATTCAGAAACATAACAACAGTTCCTACCAGAGACAGAATGAACAGCATATTTAGATCCTCCCCTGGCACTTTTTCTATAAACAAGTTCCATTTTGTGGCTCATTCATGTTTTTTTTTCATGCACTCTGGCACCTTATTTACTTTAAAAGTACAAAAAAATAAATCCCAATGTGAATAATTATTTTCATTGTGAAATTAGAAAACGGTGGGAGGGCCTCCCAGCACCCTATCGAGGGCCATAAGTTGAGTAACACTGGCCTACAGTATGAGGTTGGAGCTGGTAATTTGAGGGCAGCTGCTAACACATCCACAGTGCCCCCCACTAACATGTTACTGCAGCCTACAGACAAATGTTATTCCAGGCAGCATCGCTTCATGTTAGTCCAGCCAGCTGCACAGTGGGATGTGACGTGTTCAAAATTGGCCTTTGGATAGTTGGCTCAGGAGCTAATACTAAGACTGTGGGTGTGATAGAAATCACCCCCCTGTCATTGTCTCACCATGGTATGACCACCACCAGGAATGGAGAGAAGAAATAGAAAAGAATAGAAAAGGAAAAGGTGAAGTTAACAAAGGGAAGATGGGAAAGGAAAGAGAAAAATATGAGATAATGAATAGTATGGTTGTATCATTTCCTGTACTTTATGATCATATGTTAACAGCACTAGTTTTCCACAGGCTGCTGCTCAGGACTAATGACTTAAAATCTGTCGTGGGGGCCCTGACCCCAACTAGGGGTCACCAGGGGGTCGCGAGGCCTTCTTCATTTTAAGGGGTGTAAAACAACGTTGGCCTATTTGTCAACAATTCATTCATTTCAGTGAAGAACACTAAATTAGATTGTTATTTTTAAAATTTGGATTAAACTTTAAAAGAAACCTGACAGGATAAGGACATGTGAAGAGCTGATCACAAGCTATGTTCACAGAGCCTTCCTTCTCTGATAAACACTCGTCCTGAATTAGAAAAGTTAAAACAAACAAAGAGCTAAAAGAACAAGGGCCAAACGTCTGGGAGAAAAAAACACTGAATTTGTCAAAAAAAAAGAAGCCTATTAAGTATGTATGATTGTTACAATTTCAAAAAATACATAATACAGACTATATACTTGTATTAAAGGATCCTAAAAATAAGAGGAAAACGCATCTCTGATGTAATATTCACAGTAAACTATCTGCTCAAAATCCATCCAAATCAGTTATATATTTAGTCAGGGGTCGTCAGTTTAATGACAGAAAAGGGAAAACGTGGTTTAATACACATCGGCTGGGTTAAAAAATGGGTCCAAAAGGTTCTCCTTCATCAGGGCCAAAGTTATTCTGCATCCTACAACTGCATACTCCAACTTTTGCCTGAGTTTTACTCCTTCTGACTTTTCCCCTTCTCCATGCACTTTGGAAGCAGGTGAAGTTGTACCTGAAATCCCCACTCTGGATAAAATAACCAGACAGAACTTGGATGTTTTTGACTAATCCAGTCAATTAATTATCTGACAAAATAAAGTACTTCATCACTTCATCACAAGCAGTCCTGCTGGTTGATTTGCATTATAAACAGTATGGCAAAATCTGTGACCGTGATCAACGGTCAAGACTAAGAGTCTGTACTTAGGCCTACGCACACATTACGTCCATAGAGGGCAAACCAATACAATGAGAGAAATAACTACTTGTATAGGTGTATGTATTTCAACATAACCATGTCTTGTAAAAGATCTACATACCTACACATTACAAAATAAACAAATAAAAGAATATAACTATACCGTAAAAGTGAAATCTTTAAGATTTCAGTCCTGGTTGATTTGGCAACACTATTTCCTGGTCCTAACGGCAGATACGGTTTAATACTACATATGTCTGAGTACTGGGGGCAGCTAAACAAACTATTGTCATTTTAATAAAGAAGCAAGGCAATAATTGGCCTTTTTCTATCATTCTGTGAATAACCGTGATCTGATTTTCAAGCTGAACACTGCAAGAGCGAAAGTGAACAATTAAGACTTGTTAGTTAATGTTACCTTGTTGAGAAGTTGGTGTGCAGCCTGTCTCCTGCAGATCTTTATCTAACAGCTCACTGTTTCTGTTCCTTCTTGTTCCATTACTCCCTGCAATATTTCAAACTGATCCGCTGTCAAAAAATGCCAAAAATGTCCATTGTTTTTTTTTGCAGACACAAGTTAGCCGTGTGTAAAGCTCACTGACAAACACATTGCATTTCCTGTGACTACTTCTTAATAAAGGTCCTAATATTAATTTTCATAATCGAATATCTTTTATTTTACAATTCAAATATATATTCAAATTTAGAATATTCTTTGACAGACCCACATCTCTGTAATCAGATTAAAATTGTGAGTAATTACATTACTTAAGTGCAGTAAATGCAACAACTGCTGCAAAATCTGGTCTAAAAGCGTTAAATCCAAAAATATGAAACTAACAGTGTTCTCAAAACCTTCCATAAGATAAGATAAGACACTTGTCCTGTTCTTTAAAGTGTACTGGCCGGGGTAGTGGCTGAATCGCTGACGTTACCTTACATGAACAGTGGGCATTGAATTTCAAACATTTTTGAAGCTGTGAACTCCTGACTCAATTTGCAGTCACCAGCTGTAACACATGTGAAGTAGCCTGGTTAATATTAAGTTGAAAGAGAAATCATTCATTCAAGCACTGGCAGTGGTCTTTGTATTTGCATTATGTTTGATGTGAGAGGAAATTGCACAGGATTCTCCTTCCTACCAAGTGCAGCAAAATACAAAGAAATAAGATTTAAAGTCTATAGTCATGGGTAGTGATGTCCAAATGAAGCTTAATGAAGCATTTTCTTTATTTTATGAGCACACTAGATGACGCTCTCTGTTCAACAAAGAGATGAAAGCACACTGAATCCCCATTCCTTGAGTCATTTTTCTTTAAACCAAGAGCACCATCTAGTAGGGTCAACAAATACAACTGATTCATGAAGCATCATTTGGACATCACTTGTCACAGGTCCCATGAGGTTATTTTACACAAGTATAGTACTTGAATAAGTGTACTTGGTTAATTTCCACCACTGCCTACAGATAGTATGTTAATATGTTAACAGCTATTCAATTATTAAAGGCCCTACGAGAACTTTTTGACTGGTTATGAAACAGTCTCAATTTACTACCTAAGCAAACAAGCCCACGAGCAACAATATTTGGAT
>JAOVVB010136224.1:0-12158 GCA_028570985.1 Heterobranchus longifilis
CCGTTCTGGGCTTCTGTAGCTGCAAGATGGAGGGAGACCTGCTCCCCATGTAGATAAAAACGGCTCATTCTAAGGTAATAATTGCCAAGTCAGGCAGCTACATTCTACACACTGGACCTTTAAGAGTACTGCATTGTATTTTATATTTATTACGTTTATTTGTCATTATTTTACATATTTTATAAATCCACATTTACAGATCCAAGTCCACAATGAAAGGTTCTTCTGAATCTCGACATGAGATGAGCTGATACTGTACCTGGCTGTGAGTCCATGTCTGGTCCAGCACGTGGTCTTCCAGGCAGAGGGAAGGTGTATGCAGACTGATCTGATGTCAGTGGCAGAGGAGTTTTAGGAAGACACTTCCTCATCAGCTGCACAGAGGGCTCCACCAGAGACTCCAGACCTTTACTCAGCAAACATGTCTGCAGAGAAACAAAAGTCAGTCCACAGATCCACCCACAGAAAATCAACACACTGTACTAACGGGACAAAAATGTGCCAAAAGGCATCGATCAAAGTCAATCTTGGGTAGACAGTAGTACTGCAGCACAGCAGAGAAGAAATAAACAGTGATGTTGTCAGGTGGTAGTAAATGTGCAGTGTAGCTTTTGTTTACAAAGTAACATTAATTACACAACATTGTAGATGAGTAATCCAGAACAAATGGCATGATTATATTGTTCTTCAGTTCAGTTCAGACATTTATTGTCCCTCAGGAGGGAAATTTGATTTACAGCAATGTTAAAAACAACACAAACACAACATATAAAAACACAAGACAAAGTGCAAACAACCAGACCGAATACAATCAAGAAAAGAAAGAAAGATGTGGATGCTCGTTAAAAAAAGTCCATTGGAATATTAGCAATGCTAGATTAATAAATAAATAGATAAATAAATAGGTAAAGTGCTACAGTGCTGCTGGAAAGAGCAGTCAATGCTTACGAATGATTTAGTGCATTTATTGCTCTCGGAAGAAAGGAAAATGTGTACCTATTGCACTTTGCCCCTGGGCAGCCTGTACCTCCGACCCGATGGTAGGAGAGCAAATTCCTCCACAGCAGGCTAAAATTGACCTTGCTTTCCTCACTATTTGTCTGTTCCAGATATCTGACAAGGAGAGCTGCTGAGTGCCAGTTAACTTACTGGCTGTTTTTATGATATTGGACAAACGATTTTTGTTTTGCACTGAGAGGTTACCATACCAAGCGATAAAAGAAAAGGTTAAAATGGACTCAATAAAAGATCTGTAGAATAAAACCATCAGTGTTTTGTCCACATTAAAAGTATTCAGTCTTTGCAGAAAGTACAGTCTCTGCAGACCTTTCTTGCAGATTGCAGTTGTGTTTGATTTCACCTTGTGCTCTTGAATATTGTGCTGGGCATTTTTCACATTTTTCTGGTGTTTGAAAGTCTTTATTAGATAATTCATTTTAGGAGAGAATAGGTAATATGCCTTGCATACTCATGACTTACATAAAAGTGTCTGCTCACCTGTCTGAAGGACATCCAGTGAGCATTCAATGTACTCTAAGAATGTGCACTCCATTTCCAGCTTCCTTTGTATTACTTATTATCTCTTTTAAGACCAGTCAGCCTCGTCTGACTCATGCTGTCGTGCTCCTGAGGTAGTTTTTCTATTAGTATAAGAGTGCTTAGATGTTGCTAAAGAGTCAAAGCAACCCTTATTTTTGTGACTGTATTGAAATGTTAATGCATTTCTGTCAAGACAGGTCTGATATATTTATAATGGTTATGACAGTAAGGTTGGATTTGGTGGATTAGAAGTGCTTTTATAGCTTGTTGCTGCACATGAGCACAGAATCTCCCTGACAGTGGGACATGTATTGAGGTGAAACTAACAACTAGAGGTGTTTCAATACATGCAATTCTGTTTCTCACATTTCATAAGCAGTTCAACCAATGGCAACCCATGAGAGAGGAAGAGAACTTGTCATATCTTTACCAAATAATACAACATATTATATATGACAATCCCTAGACTTTCTATAGATTTAGAGATTCTATAAAGAGAATCAGTGTGTGACGACCCCAGCTCTTTCTTGCTGCTTTAGGTTGGCTGCCCCAAAGCCCACACACAACAACATAACTACATAGTCTGTTAGATAGGTCCTATTTTCTGAGATGCTCGCAAACGCAGAATCAGCCAGGCGCTTCACGCCCCCTTATCTGGACTTGTGAGTGACACTGATGCACACAATGACAGGTTCACTATACATCTTTACTTTAGAGGCTGGCAGGGCTCCTGTAGTACGGGACAGTGGGGGTCTTACTGGGATATAATGGATACGACTGAGGGATGATTTGGAGTAATGCCAACTCAGTAACAGAGGGCTATTACTGCTTCTATTTTTCTTCTTTCTGGCCTTTTTTCTCTGCTTCACTACCTGTTTTGAACTTTTCCAGGGTTATTTATCTCTCATTTACCACCAGGGCAAAACAATATTTATCTCTGTCCTTGTTCATTTTCCCTTTAATATTTAGGTTCAGAGTGAGAAAGATAGAGGTGCAGAAATAAAAAGTTAGGGTGGGAGCTTGGGGAGAAGGGCACATTGCACAACCAAAGGGTTTAGAAGAATGGGTAACACTTTTTTTTTCTTCCTTTACACCTGACAACGATCTTGCAGGTCGAAACATTTATAAAGCATTTATAAAAACTTGGGAGCTTGCAAAATAGTGTGTGGTCAACCTCTCCCTTTACAATAAACCTAGCCTCATGGTTTTCCGGATTAAGACTCAAGAGACTTGACGAGACTTGAGAAGACTCATAGTCGCCCCGAGCAGTTAGGGGTTCGGTGCCTTGCTCAAGGGCACCTCGGCAGTGGAGGTGAACTGGCACCTCTCCAGCTACCGCAGTGCACATCACACCTTAATCACCTCTGGATCTCCGCACATTCAGTCTGAGCCACAGCTCGTCCCTTCAGTCTGTAGAATTATAACGTTCGCTCAGCAGGCACTCTGTCAACAGGATTAACTTCGATTATATCTTCTGCCATTAACTCATTTGGGATGTAGGCTTGCCCAAGTTGTCGGTTGAGTGTTAGAGCAAGTCACTAATTCTGTTTATTAAGAATATGAGGCCGTTTTTATAATGTAATAAACTTTCAGTCACTTATAAGCCACTGCTTTAGTACTACTGCTGTTGTTTACCATCATGATCATCTGCCTTTTCTTGTTCTACTTTCACACTATCATACTTGGTGATGGCGTCTCCCGCCTTGTGCATTTTGTGTTTCCCATTTCACAGTGACATGTCTGTTGGGTTCTGCTCTATTTAGTAGATTTCTGTGCTGCGATGTGGATTCATTGGGGAGTACAGACTGGAGCAGAGCCTCTTCTGCCAATATGTGTAAACCATGTCTGTACTAAATGGTTCCATATCATCCGACAAGGGCTGGGCGATATAGCAGAAGAAGTTATCACGATAAAATGTTTCATATCAGTCGATATTGATAATTATTGATACTTTTTAATGACTTATTTTTAATAATAACCAGGAGAAAAAAGATTGAATTTCACCACTTTATTTTGAATTTAACCACCTCACTTTGAATGTATCACTTTATCAAGGCACACAAGTAATAATTTTAATGGTAACAACACTGAAAAACATAAATAAATAAATCTACCAGAGGTGTACCCTGAAAGTAGAGTACAGTTCTGGGGACATTTTGGTCTGCAGAGTGAGCCCTCCTCACTTCTGCTTACAAGTGGTGAATTTACAGCTCACAGCAAATTAATATGATATAGTTTCTGGCTTAATCAAATGTTGCACATTTCTGATCCGTCATTAGCATGCATTACCTTAGAGAGCTAACGTGGCTTGTTTACCTCGAACTTGGCTCAGAAATCTTAATAAAGCATTGCTTGATAGTCTACATGGAAAAAGGAGTGTGTGGTGTGGTTATACTAACACCAGAGAGAGGAGATGTTGCCTTTATTTACATGCCGTGAAGCCATCTGTTTGGCTGGCGGTTTCATTTAATGCATTTAAGTGTAATTATCGGAAACATTCTATCAACAAATTTTCTTATTGCTACATGTCTATCGCAATACATATCGTTATCATTTTATAGCCCAGGCCCACATCGGACTTAGTGTTTCAGACAGACATGGAGACGACATAAATGTATGTACGTAAAGTAATTATATGACACCAAAGGGTAGGGAGACTGATTAAATGTTGATGGTTTAGAGGGCAATAAAGGGAACATGGGGTTGACAGAGGAGCAGTGACAGCAGGAGAAAAAAAAGCAGAGATGTGGTGAGAGGTAGCACCATGCTGTTTGGAAATGATGAATTGGCCCCGTGTAGAGCTAATCCATATCACAGAGACCACAGACAAGGAAGTAATGGAAAAGATAAAGAGTGGAAAGAGATTTTGAACTTCAAAAGTGTAGAAAGTAATAAAGCTGGAATGTGTGGAATCATTTACTGCTCATTTTTGATGTTATCTCAGGGTGACTGAATCTCTAAAATCAGCATTCATGTTTAGCAGTTAGGCTTAGATATACAGGATCATTTCATTTCTTTTGGTGAGCAAATCGCCAACGATCAAGATTCCCACTGCATAGTTTCTTTTTATAGTAATTATTGAAAGACGAAGTTTTAGAATAATCAAGTGAGAATTAATTTTACTGCAGAGATCCACAAAAAAGGTCTTAGCCTTAACTTAAGTTATAAGCATTACTAACAAGTTGACCATGTCAATGCCTTTCAACAGTGAAGTCATGCACAAATCAGAAGCACTGAAGTAACACAGGTCAGACTGAAGGAAATGAGATATGGTAAGACCAGCCTTTTGGTGCTGATTGTAGGGTGTGGCCCATGTGTTTTTCTGTCTGGAGGAAGGACGCTGAGAAAAGTGCCATCCAGGACAAATCTCACCACAAATCACCACAGACAAATGAAGCTTAGCGGAAGTTCATTCAGGGAGACGTCTATGCTTCTCATTCTCTCTCTCTTTAATGTAATTGCCTCACATTTCAACCTATTGTGCGCCATGTTAATTAAACTTATTTTCACTGTTAAATGAAGTCCCTCCTTATTGAAATACAGATGCACAGCATCAAGATCAGCCAGGTGATTGGGAAACCTGGTCACGTCCTGGGAAAGCTGGACTCGAAGTTAACAAGTTTGACACTCAGGAAAAGAGCTAATTGATTGAGAGACAGAAAGAAAGCTTTCGGTCTCATTAAAAGAGGAATAACAATGTAACAATCTGGAAAAGGGTACTGGAAGTGAGCTACGTAGGGGACAGAGACCGAAGAATAGCCAGGGGATGGAGAAAATGTTGGAAGGAGTCATCAGAGCAGACAGAGAAGCTTTGGAGGAGCTGGCTGATTGAGAAGTAGCAGCGCGAGACCTAAGAAACAAAGGGACTATCCCAGACATGCTGTGAGGCAGAGAAAACGAGAGATAGAGAGACTGAGGAGCAGAAAGGCTACATAATGAGAAAACAGGGTGACAAACCAACTGGGAAACAGGAGTTGACAGGCTTGTTGGCTGCAGACTGGGTGATTGAATGCGTGGCGGAGTGGATGACTTGTGAAGCTCAGAGCAGAAGAAGCTCTGAGTTTTGGCGACAGTCACAGTGATTCATACATTTGGAATTTCAGGTATTGTGATATCATTGGTATGAAAAAAACATTGTCAAATTGTTATGAGATTAGTTTACGCTTGGTTGAGATGGAAAAGTTGGTGCATCGATGAAAACAAAATCCAACTAAGTGCAATGGAAACAGACATGGCGAATAAACCATGACATTCATGAAGCAGGTGACGTAAACACACATTTTTTCCCCCTCAAGAGTGTTTTGCCTAGTCCCGCCCTAGTGTGCTGTGATTGGCTAGTACTTCAAATCCCTGTTGACTCGTCGAGGTCAGACATGGTTAGGGTTAGTACTAGCCAATCACAGCAGAGCAGGGCGAGAATAGGCAACTTAAACGTTACTTGGCAATGATGACATAAAAAATGGCGGCACACAAAAACATCAGATCTGTGTAGTGTTCCTCAAATTAATGGATGAAATAAACATTAGTGCAATGTTTCCATCATGTTTTCCATTGTTTGAGATTTGACTGGTACTCTTTTAATTATATCGTCTTTGCGCCCTCTCCTTCTGCAGTGGTTTAATGTCACCTGACTAGAGAATTAGCGCCACCAGCTGTTCATCTCGACTTGCCAACTCCTATTCGCATAGCACTCATGGATGGTATCAGGCGTTAGTTTGCATTGTCTTTTCCAGATTTCATGGAAATCTATTAAAATGTGTGCTACATTTCAATGGAGACTTGGAAAATTGTGTGCTGCCGCTTTGTGGTTTCACAATCCTATCCCTGGTTCTTCCATTTATCATTTATTACAATTTAGCTCTTACTTCTCTTTTCTTTTCATTAATTTATGTTTGGCTGGTTTGGGATAAGTGAAACATAAACCCTTACCTTTTTGCTTCTGTGGCAGACCAGCAGAGTGTGGATCCCAATATAAATGTTTATCATTTTTGTCCTTTAAAACTTGCTGACCCTCGAGGTCACACAAGAAAGCAAAGTTACAACTACCTCAGCAGAAAACACAATTTCATTCTATTGCTATCTGAAAATATGCTTACAGTCCATTATATCGTCATTTGCAGCTAAATCTATACATTGACGAGTAAACATATTGACCTCATCACAGCACGCTGCTCTATAAGCTACAACATTTGACTTACAAGCTGTATCATGCTATAAAAAGCTTAATACAAGTGTTGTTCTTTTGCAATACCTGCAGTTGTATTTGCTGCCAAACTGGAATTTTATAACCTGAAGTACTGACAAAACTTTTAAGCTGCTAAATTGGAAAAAATCCCCACCTGATTAATAGAATGTGTCAAACTGTGCTGCAAGCTGAAAAAACTAAATTAGTTTAAATAAAAAAAATTAAAAAACCCATCTGTAAATGTAATATGTATGGAAGCTCTTTTAATTAAGACAACATATGGACTGAGTCAATAAATTATGGAAATGGTCAAACATTCCCTAAATCATTAAAAACAAATTGGCACTTAGGCACTCAGGGACAGTGGAAGATGAAGGCTGGAGAGTTTGTGATGACAAGTAATTTTTCAATGAGTAAGCACTGACTGATGTGAACATAAGCACAAGCGGGAGAAAGACCCAGGTTGTATGAACGAGTGACACGAGACATGAGATGCTGCCACGAGGGGGAGAGGAGGGAGGAGTAATAAGAAGAGCAAGCAACCAGTGGAAGATAATGCAGTTTTCTCTGCCTGAGGGGGAAAGATTTCACGTGTGCAGCGGGCGTGAAAAATGAAATATAGTCGATACAACATGGGAGAGGGTCAAATGAAAAGAAATAAAGACACTAAGAAAAGATTAAAAGCATCCAGCTCCAAAACTATGATTTATCACCTACTAGTCGCCTCCTGACACACAGCCTGCCAGACAAGCACAGTAAGCACATACACACATACAGTTCAAAACATTCTGCACAAATAAAATACAAAATCTCTTTGTTACTCTATGACCTAACATTACATTGTTTTGATATTTCTCCTCTGTTTTTATCTTGTTGCACTGTTATTGGAAACCATTCATAAAAGGTGGACTAAGATTAAAAGCAATACTTAAGGCTCGTACCTCCCCAGTCTTCAGTCCTCCAACAAGTCCTCTAAACTGACAATGCCCTACAGGAGCATTTCCTAAATTAGCACCCCTACCAGTGGAAGGAAATACGACCCACGTGTGTTTCCTAAATTATGTAGCGCCCCTACTGATAGCAGGAAACACGACCCACAGGAGTATTTCCTAAACAACGTAACGGTTGCTGTTTCAACACGGTGGTTAACGGTGTTTAAAACGGTCGCAATTTGGTTTAGACACCAAAATGACTTGGTTAGGTTGAGAAAAATATTGTGGTTTGGGTTCCAATCACTGCATTTGTTATGTTACTTCACTTCGGTACGTAACTACAAGACGTAGAAGGTGATGTAGTTCCGTTTATTACCTAAAGTTAAAATTACTTTGAGGTAACTGTTATTTTCAGACGGAACATATGTGGTCTCCTGCGTCAAAGTCCTGTTTGTTTGACCCGTCCACCACCCCTCCTGCCCTAATCTGACTTTCTTGGTTCTTAATACTACGTTACATGACTTTCTCCCGTCATAATTACTGCAGCCACTTGAGGGCGCCGCTTAACAATAAACGTTAATATGGGTCGTAATGAGCCGCTAAACGACCTATGGGATCGTTTTCAAATCAAATTAAGTTTATTGTCATTTTACCGTACATCTCTGCAAGGCAGAATGAGAATACGTTTCTCAGGGGTCAAAGTGCAACATAAATAAATAGCAAATCGGGGGAGGACAGTCCTTCAGTCACTGAATGTATATAGCAGAATAAAAGAGATCAGAAGGTGATTTACATTATCTATACTGTAGCCAATAGTCATGTTTACATGGAATTTGAATGAAGCAAAAGCTTCTAGTGCAACCAAACCACCAGCTGTTAGACAATACAGGGGATGTGCTTGATGTGTACAAACTCAATATGGCCCTGGGGGCTTGCATGGATGATGAAATGTATGTGTCAAGAGAGAGCACGCACGTTATGGTTTATCTGAGCACATACACTATAGTGTCCTGCCTAACATGGCATACTGTATGTGTGCATTTAGTCGATATGTATACAGTGTTTCCCCTAGGATGAGTTGTACTGTGTGCGAGAAATGTTTTTGTGCCCTGTCTAGTAGGAGATTTACTCTTATATTGTATTTAGCAACATGTGAAATCACTAGTATCTCCCCCAAATTGTGTATCCATTTGCTCCCTGTTTCAAAACATTGCTGCCAGACAGCAGACAGACCCACTTCCACTCCCCTCCTAACTTTACCCAAGTAACCTGCTCCTCAACACCACGGGCAAAGGTGTAGGTTTCATTTCAACGTTGGGGGACATGCATATGAAACAGGGCGTCTGGGGGTCTTACCCCCAGGAAATGTTGAGCGTCAAACAATTTCCTGCATACTGGTAATTTTTTTCTGCAGCAATTTATAGTGGAAATGTCTTTTCTTTTTTTTTCTTTTTTTTTACAAAATAGAAGTCCTCTGCTACATTCTAAGTGACCTTTAACATACTAAGTAAAACATCAATCAATCATCAACCTTTTATTCATTTAAGTTTATAATTTGTTCAAAACATTGTTTTTAAGTCATTTTATTTGTTTGTTGTTTATAATTTGCACCTTTTGTCAACAGTGCAGCTAAGTTAAAAATATGTATGTGTCAAAAGTAGCATTTTGTCTCATTTATATGCATATGGAGTATGATTGCCATATGCAAAACAAGATTTTGTGGGTCCAGCGGTGTGCGTGCGTGCGTGCGTGTGTGCGCGCGCCATGCGCTTGTCAAGGAAGTTTAATAAGAACTGTGATATAGGCCTAGATGTGCAGTCAGTTTCATTTTCATCGCCGTACACTGCAAAGTTAGCAACAATGCTGTTGTAACTGTGCTGACATTATCAGGTAAGCGCAAAGTTTGTTATTCATATGCTTACTTACAGGCGTGTGAATAAACCTGGATATGAAGTGTCGGGCAAAATATCATGTTAACGTTTCTAAAGAGATAAGACTCCTCTGTCCTTTCCTCTCCATTTATATGCTTTATTGTACTCACAGGTGTGAATTAACCTGGATTTGACGCAGCCATTAGTTTCAAAAGAGACAGAGCTCTCCCTCCTCTGTCCTCTTCTCCATAAAAAAAAAAATCCAGCAGCGGTGGTCATATTTCAGGAGCGGCGTTGCACTGCTGCAAGGTGCATATAGGAGTAACACTGGTGTATTTGAAGGACAATAATATCAAGATGATTAATGACACAAAGAAAGCTATACATAGTGTGACATTGTGGTGCAGGCTCATGTATGTTCTGCATGAATTAGTTAATGTATTTGTTTGTTCATACCAGAGGCATTTTCCTTTACTGTATGTACTGCATGTTTACCGCAGCCCAAGGTCACTGTTATCTCTTTGTTATGTTGTAAATCTCAATTAGTCATTAATCACTTCGTTTCAGTCGGCTGAGCAGATAAACTGCTGCTGTGGGATCACCGCCATGACTACAGTGTGTGGCACGTGGAAGTAGTGTTAATTTTGTCAGCTATTTTTAGCTATTTTGTCTTAGCCCTGTGCCAAATGTGCTTGTTAATGTGTATTTTATCAACCTCATCCATCAAGCTCATCAAGTTTTAGCTGACTAAAGTATGGTCATTTTAGTCAAAGAAATTCACAAAAACTATTTTAGTCTAGTTTTAGTCAATGAACATTTTAGTCGAGCCGAAACCAATATTTTTTTCATTTTAGTCAAACTTATTTCACATAAGATTTTATTTTATCATTATCTGATGAAAAGCACAGGTTGAATGATTACATATTAAGAATGGGACTTTGCCTGATTGTGCTTATTAGTGATGCCCGGGTCAGTCGCACCCACCCGGCCCGTTATGAGAGCCGCTCTGCACCGCCCAACCTGCAAAAAGCAAACCACCAATTTTATGCAATATAGTAGCACAATTGTCAGGACTGAGATAAGGACACAGGGGAACTGAGTGCTGCGGTGCCGGCGGGGGGGTGCGTGTGTGCGTGCGTGTGTGTTTGAGAGAGAAAGACAGAGAGAGGGGAAGAGAAGGTTGAAGGGGACAAAAAAAAGGAGAGGTTTTGGTAAAGTTTACATTTTTTAAACTACATTTCAGTCTCATCTTTTGATATATTTCATCATAGTTTTCGTTATGGCCCGTAACACTACGTGGAAGAAATCAATTCTTGATTTTGAGTTGATGTGAAAGCTCAGGCTGAAATATCTCAACAACTCTTCGCTTGATTGCCATGAAATTCTATACAGACGTTTATGTTCTTCAGAGGATGAATCCTACTGACTACTACTACTACTGACACTTTTCATGTAGTGCCACCAGCAGGTCAATGTTTTCACTTATCCAGTGAAATATCTCAACATACAGTATTGATTGGACATTCATGGTGCCCAGCTGATCTTTAGACCTGGTCTGGTATTTGTGGCTTTGAGTGAAATGTCTCATCAACTATTGGATGGAATGCAATGAATTTTTTTTTTTTTTTACAGACATTCATGTCTTCCTCAGGATTATATGGTGAGACAATAAGTCATTTTTATGTACACATAAAATGTTGCGGACAGTGTGCACACACCGGTAGAGGAGGCAGAGCTGGAGCTGTTTACCATTACTGATGTTGGGACTTTGAAAATCATTGAGTCCTGCTCTATACGAAAAGTGTCCTGAGATAACTTTTGTTATATGACACTATAAATAAAATTGAATTGAATTGAATTATTCTGCATTAAAGCCCAGTCTCCTCTTGGTTTCACAATCAGCTTGTCCTCCTGATAGAACACAGTTTACTATCCTAGTTTTTGCCCCTTTTGCCATTGTGTCTTAGAGTTTTAGAGTTTTCTACTTTCCTTTGCTATTATCCGTTACTCACCTGAAATCTGTTTACTTGTCAACATGTGTACAAACAGCTGCCTCCCTGTCAGTCCCTGCCTCAGGCCTTTGCATTAGTCCGACTGCTTGTATCCAACTGTTCCTATTTCTGTGACCATTGTCAGAATTAAACTGCCTAAGCCTTCATGCAGTTGCTGCTGTCTGTTATATGAAAGTAAGGAATATAAGGGTGAATCAAAACGTACTGCAGTGACTCCTACTGTATACAGGTGCTACAAAACTACTGACAGGGGAACATCATACACAATAGTATATCTTGAAAAGGAAGCAGGACGAATGACAGATGTGCGGAGCAGACTATATTCCATAAATGGCCGAGGAAGAAAGTCTGTGCTGCATATCTGTCATTCTAAAGTGCTCCTACTTCCTTCTCAAGTTATAATACTTGATCCACTGCCGAATGTTGACATAATTAGCTCCACAGCTTGACAACATGTGAAGTTAATCCGTTTACAGTAATGAAGCAGTTCATTTGAGGTTGGACACACACTGGAAATTCATATTATAACAGCTAATATCATTTTTATACTGTGTGTGTGTGTGTGTGTGTGTGTGTGTGTGTGTGTGTGTGTGTGTGTGTGTGTGTGTGTGTGTGTGTG
>JAOVVB010136235.1:0-12158 GCA_028570985.1 Heterobranchus longifilis
AATTTTATTGATTAATTGAGAAAATAATTGACAGATTAATTGATAATGAAAATAGTCGTTAGTTGCAGCCCTAGTTACAAACAAGTGAAATGTATTTATATGTGGGATCATATCACATTCAGGTGCATCAATGCTTACATTTTGATACACTGCAATCTCTGGAGCGTGTGTGTATGTGTGTGTGTGCGTGTGTGTGTGTGGGAGCGTGCGTGTGATCCCATCAGTCAGCACCCATCCTGGTTGTGAGCAAAGTGTACATGTGACAGGTATCCTCGTTAAAATGCTGCTGCCGCGTTAAACACAAATTATTTATCAAGGAGGCTGTGGAAAAGGACTGCGTGGGGAGAATATCGGATTCTCCTCCGATCACACCGCCTCCCTCCCTCCCTCCTCCTCCCTCCTCCTCCCCCCCCCTTCACCTATACTGGGGTGTCTTATTCTATAGCTGCAGCTTTTGCACAGGTGATCGTCACACGCTGACACTTCCTCTACTGGGCTCCAAGTACTCCCATCTTGATGCATGATGCACACACACAAGGTTATTCCGGCAGCACCGGGAGCTGCTGTGAAACTGTGAACAGCTGATACGGTGTGAAATTTGCTCTGATTAAAATGCATTTTTTTTTCTCTCTGTGTAACATCCTGGAAATTTTAAAATTGAGTAAACAAGCCATTTGGAAAGTTTGATGTGAGACCATTACTACATAAGCAGCAGCACATTATTATTTAAACGCTATTCCCTTATCTTATCTACTGAATAAAAAAAACACACTTTAAACACTTAGCGGGAGCTTGACAAGGAGACCTGTGAAACATATTGACTGATCCAGAGTCCACGTAGAGGCCTGATTTGCCGTCTGTGGCGTTTAATGGGCTTTTAGGGGCTTAACCCACCATCTCTGCTGTGGTCAAAGATCCATCCCAAAATGCATTAGCTTATGCTTCATTAACGAGCAGCAGAAAAAGATAAAGAAATTGCTGTGAATATACAGTATTAGCCCTCGGGGTATGTGAAAACGCAGGCCCGTGTGTATGTAGAGAAAAGGGGGTTAGAGCGACCTGCCTGTTGCTCTGACGCAGGCTCTGATAAGACTGTCCCCGTGTGACGCAACAGTTAGCAGAAACGCCAAGGGCTGGGTATTTTTAGGAACCAGTCTTTGACCTCTCACAGCACTTGTGTCAACAACATCCACACAACAATGCTATAGCCTTTGTCGGTGACCATAAAGCAAATAACGCCGGGGTGAAGAATATACAATTATGAGGAGGTTCAGTGACAAAACTAAAAAAAAAAATGGAATTGACAAATCAGCAGTGATCAGTGTGTGTGTGTGTGTGTGTGTGTGTGTGTGTGTGTGTGTGTGTGTGTGTGTGTGTGTGTGTCTGTGTGTGTGTGTGTGAAAAGCAGCAGAGTGGCGTGCGTTCTCTGGTGCATTTGTCTGATTTAATCCTGGACAGAAGCACGCACTGTACATGTCAGTATTCACACTCAAATAGACACCCACACACACAGGCAGCAGGACAATAGTTTTGTGATGTTGCTTCCCAAAGAAAAACAAACAGCAGTAATTCTGACAAACATTCAATAGAGACTAGAAGGGAAGGTGACAACAATAACAAAGCATGGTGCTGTGTGTGTGCGTGTGTGTGTGGGGGTGGGTGTATTGATGGGTGGGCAATGCACATGTGTGTATGCACTGTGCTGCTAATTGATTTCAGGAGTCTGAGGATGATGAGGAGTAACAGCAGAGTGAAGCTCACATGTAACAGGACATCTCCATTACAAAACCACTTGTATATGTTAAAGGGATAGTTCAGGTTTTTTGAAGTGGGGTTGTATGAGGTACTTATCCATAGTCAGTGTATTACCGACAGTACATGGCAGTCGGCACGCACCCAGTTTGGAGAAGCAGACAGGAGTCCTGACATGGAAGCTAAGCAATGCACTGCTGTAGACGGGGCCACACAGCAAAATGTATTTTAGCCACGTAAAAAATTCTATATCAGTTTATGTGTGTGCTATATTTAGAATACTTTCACAGTTTCACCTTGCCGTCAAACAGCCCTTTCTGACGGGGAACTGAAGCCGTTATATCTCTCTATTCAAAGTCACCAGACTCCTTTGACAAAAAAACAGTAATTTGACCTTGCGGAACACAGGAGTTGCTGGTCTACTGCTGCCTTGATCGGTTAGTTTGTTTGTTAGTTTTGTTAGTTCCTAACTCTTTTAAAACACTAAAGTCACACAAGAACACAAACTAACTAAACAACAAGGTGAAGCAGTGACAATAGTCTAAATATAGTGTACACCCAAACTGATATTGATTTTACTTAGGTGGCTAAAATATGTTTTGCTCTGTGGCCCCCGAAGCTTAGCTTCCGTGTCAGGACTCCTGTCTGCTTCTCCAAACTGGGTGCGTGCAGACCGCCATCGACTGTAGATGAGACACTGACTATGACTAAGTACCTCATACAATTCCACTTAAAAAAATGCGAACTATCCCTTTAAAGCTTTGATAGATTGGTGTTTGTTTTGAAAGCAGTCCTGTGTATAACGAGGTGGTTCAAACTCCTGTACTGTAGTTTATGGTGTACAATAAGACGTTCAAAGTGAAGCTAGGAACAGACATTTAATTCTACTGTATACAGCAGCTGTAAAAACACACAACCTACGCCAAGAGCAATACAGCTTCAGAAACAACCAGATGGACTGCATGTGTTTTGGAAGGTTTTAAGAGATTAAGGGCCATACATTTCAAGAAATTAACATGAAATACTTCTCATGTAGCAGACAGACACCATCGAAATGTGTGTGAGAGCCTCAGTTTACTCAACCCCAACCCCAAAACATTTGTATTACTCATACTAATACACATTTTCATGTATAAACATACAGTAATCGAATTCAAAACTTAGTAATGAGAGATTTGTGTGATTAGGCTACATGATGGTGTATTTTGGCCAAAATAAATATAATTTTTTTAAAGTTCTAAAGTAAACCTTTTCTTTTATTACTGTTCTGTTTTCAGGTTTTATTCTCTGTGGATGCATTGAATTAAGTTGGGTTTTTCTTTTGTGTTTTGAATAAGACTTCATGGTAATAAATGAATAAATGGCCTGTCAAGACTTTTATTGTTTTTATTATGGCCTTTCATGCCTCTGATTTGGGGCACTTGTTTTGGACAATATACTGTAAGTCACAGACAATGTAATTTAGTAGTTTACCTTTGCAGCTTGTCTGTCAAAATGTCAGTTTGTATAGTTACAGTAAGTGTGCGTGAATTTAACTACATACTATATAAATCGAATGCTATGTTGCGCAATTATTAGAACCACACTGGTTCCAAAAAGCACAAAGCTCACAAAACTTTGTTATAAATCTTAAAGCTGGAGTGCAGAACTTCTCTGAGTAATTACAGAAACATTGTCAACGTGTTTATGACGTACGTCTGCAGGTGAGCTCGCCACATCTCTCCCACTTTCTGTTTTTAAAACTTTAATCCTTCCTCTGAACGGAGAGTTTCTTTTTTATCTGGAGCATCCACTACAGAAACTTTTCTTGGACGCTTCTTAGGATTTTCCATGATAGCTACTGCCATAGCTGCTGCTCCGTCGCTATGGTTTCTCTCCTTCCTGCCTGTCAAGGTATTGAGTAATACAGGTAGACTGACATACAGCTGCCCCCGTTTTGGTCTAAGATTTCTTTAGTCGATTAGTCATTTTTTATGCTTTTTTCATGCTGAATGACTAATTTCCAAGAAACTTATCTCTCGTAAAAACAAGATTTAAAGTGGTGGTTTTGTGTGATTCTATGTGGAGAAACTCAGTTTTACAGATCTGTCGATTAAATCCACTAATCGATTAGTCGAAAAAAAATTCTTAGGGGACAGCCCAACCGTGTAACCAACCAGAGAGCCAGAATAATCAGCTACGCCGTGAAGAACTGTAAGTGAGTGAGCAAGGTTGTGTACTGCTGTAACAACATTGTTGTGGAGTTAATAAACTGCGAGTGAACCGAGAGAAGTTTGAAATAAATAATAAACTATATACAAACAAGACAAACATAATTTACACCATAGATGATAATCAGCTACTCGTACCTTTTCAGAAATTAACTTGCACTCATGATAGAGGAGGAAAGCAGCTCAACTGCACAGATACCTTCTCAATTCCCCGTTTGAATCTGCACTGCCAGCAAACAGAAGTTGGCAACGAAAAGGCAGAAAAGAGGATCTGCATTATTTACATCATTCCTCATACACAACTTCATCATTATCTGTGCCCATCGACACCAACAGAAACCCAGTGAGGTTAATGAGTTATTGGAGAAAGAGGAAATACTTGCACACAGGCGTGAAGCAGTGATGGATGACACCGTTTTACTGTGTCACATATAGTACACAGGCGACCTTAGGAATAAACAGCATCGCCGGGCCGCTGCTATCTCATGACATTCATTCATTTAATGACGGCAAACAATGTTGGAGCCGGTGATGGATTGTACTATGGTATATCACACATGATGTTACAGAGCACACAGCAGTTCCCACGAACCCCCAACCTGTACTTCTGAAATTAATTTATAAGAAATAATTACAATATTATAACTAAGCGATCTGTCTTTAAATGCACAATATGTAATTTTCTGCCGCGAGGGGTCTCTCAATAAAAACAATAACAAAAGACGCAGTTTGGTGACGTCGTGAAGTAGCGTGGGATCATGGGAGTTGCAGTCAGTTTCGTCCGGTTTAGGATTCCTTCAGTGTTCATCGTTCAGGAGGTTTTTACCAGGAGCTGAATTACGCGCAGAGGTCTCCTACTCTCCAAAACAAATGGACCCGGTTGATTAAAACCAGTAAAACACTGAATAAAGCAGGTCCACCTTAAAAACCAGTGTTTGCAGGAGGCGAAATATTTTTTTAAGGCAAAATACCATTCTGAATTAAGTATTTTGGTGCTATAATGTGTCACAGGCGACAATTCATATTCTACAGACTTTAGAAAAAAATCTTTTTTTGGTACAGTTCCTTGTGAAAAATCTAACCATAATCATTTTAATATCTTATTCATTGAAAATTAGAATAATCATGCAAAAATTATCGTCCCCCCCCCCAATATTGTGAATCATATTGCAATTGTAATATCAGTCAAAATAATCGCAAATAGATATTTTTCCAAATCGTTCAACCCTAAGCTGTACTATCAATAAAAAAGGCAAAAAAACAAACAAAAAAAGCCACGGAGGGGCTGTATGTGAGCCAAGCTTCACTAACGTTTGCTCAGCTTGTTTCTCTGATAACTTAAGATCCAGATGCCCCATGACTAAAATCCTTCATCTGGTTAAAATATATAGTTAAATATGTAAAAATGTGGCTTAAAAGTCAATTTATGACAGCTTGTGGTTGACAGCCACAACGCTGACACATATGATGCCACTGACAAGCGACCAAATATAATGGACCGTTACCTTGAATAAATATCTCTGGGTTTGAACATTGTTGGAAATGCAACTGAACAAAATATATGACATATGTCTAGTCGTTTTTAATGCGGAAATGTTACATATTATATTTTTAAGTGACTTGTTTGGATTTTTGTCTGGCTAACACGTGACTGCATACCGGTACCTTACAGTAATGGCAAAGACATTACAGTGACAATCAGTGATGCATCATTAAGTCCCATATCCCCCTATTGTTTTCACGTAATGGCCTTTCCATTATGTTTTCTGTAAGTTTTCCCCGAGGAGACGACAGTTGCGAAACAGCTACAGAAAGCGACCAGCCACCAGTCGGCCTCACCCTGGTCACCCCACCCTCCGAGAAAAAAACAAAGCCTCCCTTGTGAGAGAGCACAGAGACCTGAGTGATACCGCTTTATATCATGGTATTCTGCCACTGTCACACAACAGCACTCACTCACACTCACACTCACACACACACACACACACACACACACACAGCCATCCAGCCGGGGCGGTTCATTCAGCCCGCTGACCTTCAGCGAGCCTCTAGGTCCTTGGCATGACGCACAAACAACACACTGTACAGAAAGACCCATAATACATGTAAATAATACACAGATACAACATGGTGGCAGAAACACAGTAGAGCAATATATATATACACACTACATCCACTGTGTTGCCAGTTCACACGGTATAACACCACCCTATAATAAACATCGTGACAGAGGAGACATTTTAAATGCCCCCGGACAAGTAGAGACATGACAATGTGTCCAGTTCAGTCAGTCTACAGTGATAATTTATCACCTATATATATATATCATAATTTACAGTTTCCTTATCTATTTAACTACTTATCAAATACCAATTTTCCGCTTAAAGTAGCTTCACATTTTGGTGAAACATTTTTTTAGGTCTGCACTAGGGCTGCACGATATGAGGAAAATATGCCATATACGATAACGTTGTTGAATGTTGCAATAACGATATTACTTGCGATAAATGTCAGTGCTGCTTTCAGTTTTCTGCTAAAATACAACAAATTGCTTGTTGAATTTTAAAAAAACTGAAAGAAAGTTATTTCTGACATTATTTTATTGAACAAATTGAACACTGATCTGTACACAAAAAAAAAGAAAGAATGATAGTTACATTTTAAAGAGCAGTTTTCTACCGATAATCTCTTTCAACTGACTCAAAAAAGTGTTTTTCGCGATATGTCGCAGTCTTTCAAAGTTGATATTGTGATGACGATAGAAAAACGATATATTATGCAGCCCTAACCTGCAGCTAACAATTATTTTCATTGTTGTTTAATCTGATGGTTATTTTCATGTTTAATCAATTAATTGCTTGATCTGTAGAATGTCAGAAAATTGTAAAAAATGCCTGTCACAATTTAACAAGTGTGAATTTGCAGTAGCACGACCATGTATGTGACTACGTGCGTCCATCCAACTTGCATTCAACTTCACTGTTTTGGTTCTGTTTCACAACTATAAACAACCCCGTTTCCAGCCACAGCACACAGCTGTTTTTCTCAAAAAAAAAATACTATGATAAATCCACTGTACATACAAAGTTAGAGACTAGCTGGTGAAGGATTTAGCAGCTAAAGAGCCAGATATTTGAGAGTTGGTGGAGACCAAAACAAAGCTATAAGGAGATAAATGCTAATGTTGCCTCCTGTCTGCTGGAAGAGTAACAACTGAATCATATAGACTAAATGGAGATTGAGAGATCTTGTTTTCTATCATGTATATTTGCAATATGGCATCAGCTAGAGACTGTTCATCCTACGAGAGACAGCTATTAGCAGGATGCAACACTTTAAACATCACTGCCTCTTCTTACTCTCATGAAAACATGCTTTATGTTGAAACATTAGTTGCTACACATTATCAAAAAGCTCCAACTATAACAGCAGGGCATTCTCCTTCACTTAATAGCCAAAAAAAACCCAATGGTAATCTATTGAGTGGCTGGTAGATTTTGAACATCCACTATAGCCATTTGGCTGGTGGACAAAAAAGTTAATTTTGGACCCTGTATAACAGTTTGCTCCAGACCTCATCACTCCAAATCCTTAAAGTCAATGAAATGAAATTAGATTTTGGATTTTTTGGATCACATTCCATATCATGCTGTGCACCTATTTAACAATATATGCAAAAGAAACATGTGCTTGTAGGCTGGTACCAACCAATTTCAACCAATAATATCATGACATGCACTCGTCAATCAATCTGCAACTCTGAGCGGCTTAGATTCATTTCTGTAGCTCAATCACTTTTTAGCGGTCCGATCAAATGCAAAGTATTTCACTTAAATCTCTCTTGTGACTGTACACCGCTCAAATATTCCGTTTCACTGGGAAATACGTCACAGAGAGGCTATAACTTCCGTTTCACTTTAAATAAAGTTATCTGGATTTGAACAATGCTTTGTTACAAAACATGAATTTGTGCAGATGGACCCACCAAAGGGTCTCTGAGTTAGAGGAGCTGAAACACAACACTTGATCAGAGTAAACTTCATTCATGAACTCAATCAGAAAAACTGTAGGATAAAATGCTGGTATATACTGTCTGAGAGATACATAAGGCCCTGTGTCCATATAGCGTTTTTTTTCTAGCAGAAAAGTGCTGGCAGGGAGCTGGGGGGAGCTTCATCCCAGCATCTCATCAAAAAAGTGCTGTTCTGTTTCTGTGACAACAACATTAACATTAGCTAGCTAGCTAGCGTAATGATACGTAAACAGAGGGTTGATTATACAGCTAAAAACAAGCTTACGGTGATAAAAGCACAACTCTCACCAGCAACAGTCAGTGTCAGGCCGATCTGCTCTCATAAATGGGCTTTTCTCTCTCTGTTGTGACAGTTTCCTGAAAAGCAGCGCCGGTGACGACACAGTGCCTTTCTGAAAAGTTCAGAGACTTTCAACTTGTAGTGCTCGGAGTAGCCGCACAAAAAAGGCGGAGCGCTCTGAAAAAAAACTCTGGGTCCAGCGCCTTTTCTCTAGGTGGCGACTGCACACGCTCTCCTCTTGGGATCAATTGGGGAAAAAAAAATGCTGGCTCTCAGAAAAAAACGCTACCTGGACAAGGGCCCTAACATAACAGAATGCAAGAACTGTCAGGACAGTTTCCAGCCTGTTCACCGTCAGTGTCAGTTAACAGTCAAACAGCCGGACGTCTCGCGTCTCTTACCTGTTTCCAGAGGAACTGGTCTTCCTGATTGATCTGCCAGGTGGTGACCACGTGTATGATGGACAGCACGGCTCCGCTCAGCACCGCCGCTCTCATCCTCACAGGCAGCAGAGTGTAGATGATGTAGATGAAGAACACGGACCACCAGATGCCTTCCGAGGCGCTCCTGGGCGCCACCATGAGCACCCCGAACACCTGCACGGACAGCAGGACCCCGATCACCAGGTAACTGACCATCCACATGTAGTCCTGGTGGAAGCCGTTGCGGTTGCACACCACCATAAGAGCCATGAAGAGCGCCATCGCCACCGACAGGGCTGACGAATAGGCCACGTGAGGGGCGGCGTGGACACAGTGGAAGGTCAGCATGATGCCGCACACGATCACAAGTACCCCCATGAGCATGGTCAAGGAGCTCTGGTTCAGCCTGAAGAAGTAACGCTGGTATAGGCGCTCCAGTTTGCGGGACTGGAACTTTTTTGACTGGAACACCTGCACCACCCTGAGCCAGCAGTCCGCAGCCGTCACCACCCCTGCTGCGCCGTTGGGACCGTCGTCGCCCATGTCCCCGCTCCCTCCGTTACACCCGCCTTTCCTCCCTTTCAAATCGCCGTCCTCGAAGCCCAAGTCGACCGATTTCAGCCCCACCCCTTCCCCGGGAGCCCCTCCCCTTTTGCCGTAGTGGTCCTCCTGCCATCCGCAACGGACGCCGAAGTTGCCCCCGCCTCCCACGGCCCCCGCCACCCCTCGGTGGTGCTGATGGAGGGGGGCTCCAGAGGGGGGCTCCATAGCATCTGGGTCCCGCAGACAGCTCATGTAACGCGGGTTGCAGAGAGATGAGCCTCCCTTCCGTTTGGACTTCTTGCCATTTCGCTCCCCCCACGCAGTCTTGCGGTCGTCCACTCTGGCGACTAGGAAACCACTGAACCAGGACATTCTGTGTGAGCGGAGACAGGAACGTTCAGTACAGGAACAGCTCAAAAACAGATAACAGCGATGACAGCACCATTTCCTCCTCTAGCCGCCTGCAGGTCGGGATGGGACGATATATACGATTGTATCGTGGATCCCGATAAAAACACTCACAATAAGTTAATCCTGGTGAATTTCCATTATCGGGATAATCGTCAACGAGCACAACTAAACCCAGAGAAAGTGAATGTGCTGACATTTTTGCACTTTAATCTATCTTGAAAAAGGACCAAGGTTTGGCACGTCTCACTCAACCACAAGGCTAGCAGCACTGTTTGATGACAGAAAAATGCTTCTGTGTTGTTCAGGGTTTTTTTTTTTTTTTAACTAAAAGCAGGTCTAAAGTTCTACAGTTTAACTGCCACAATGCCAGTTGAACTTATTATAAATTATATATACTGATGCAATTGATGAAATTGTTGTCTGTACCAAGTGAAAAATAGAGGCTGATTTAAAAATACAGGAATTATCATGTAAGAATGAACAGACTCACACAATGTTGCTATTTTTCATCCATTATTTGTGCAGGTGGACCTGATGATTTATGATTACCTTATTTAAGCCTGTTTGATTGTTTGTTTTCCATTCAAAGGATGTTCACTAAAAAAAAGATGTCCTATCTGTGAGGTAAAGTGATTCCAGTATATTTTAGTACCATTTTAAGAATATTTTGATGACTATCGGGATAATAACGTGAATAGGCCTGTCACAATAATTGCGTTATCGACTCATCAAGGTCAGAAAAAATGACAGAGGTCATCTCCATATGTCATACGGTATTGCCCATTGTGTTTACATGTGTGTTTGTTAACATAAGAATGTCACTAATAGCCCAGCTGAAAGAAAAATGGAAAATGCCTGCATCTCAATTTTTCCGCTATTTGCAAGTTAGGGATTTTGTACGCAAAAACACACCGGGATCCTCCAATATGCCCTCAGTAACCCCCCTACAGCAGTGGTTAGTTGGCCTATATCTCAGCATTTCATTCATTTCAGTGACGAAACTGACAATATTTTTTAAAGTTTGGATTATTATTTAAGATATAAAAAACATATATTCACAGAGTCTTCCCTCTCTGCTAAACAGCCTTGTTAGAAAGCATGTTAAAACTTTAAGAGCTGACAGAACAATGTGCAAGAGTCGGGAAGAACAAAACACTGAATTTGCCAAAAAAAAAGAAGCCTATTGAGTATGGATGATTGTTAAAAAATCTAAGAAATATATAAAATAAAAAAATACATAATACAGACAGAGAATTGTATTAAAAGCTGCTAAAAATCTAACAACAGAAAAAAACAGGAAAACAATGGATAATCTGCTCAAAATTCATCCAAATAGCTCATTTTACACAAACTTCCTGCAGTTATTGCGTTCACTATTTGGGTTAATTGCACAGTTTATTAGTACCATTATTGTTATGCACTGAATATAATATGAAATATCCATAAAACATGTCACTTATTAGGGGGTCGTCAGTTTAGTCAATGATAGAAAAGGGGTCCCTAAGGGAAATAGGGTGGGAACCACTGCCCTGCAGGATATCCTGACCTTTAACAAGGCTTCTGAGGGTGTAATCTCAATTACATACAGAATCACTAATAACCTCCTGAACCCACCAACTCCTTTTAAGGCACTAGGAGAGAATGACCTGGGGGAAGAATTTGATGGAGAGACGTGGAACTCTATTTCTCTTTCAGTGCAAGGCACTGTCTTACTCAGTTTAAAGTAGTTCACTGCAGTCATTGTTGGAGGGATAAACTTGGAAAGATATTCCTGAATACTGACCCTACCTGTCCTCGCTGTAAGCTGCAACCAGCCACTATATTTCATCAATTCTGGTCATGCCCTAAGCTCTCAGATTTCTGGGGATCTATTTTAAAATGTTTTTTCTGAGGTCTTTGGATTTGATTTTGAACCTTGCTCCCTTACGGCTATCTTTGGGATTCTACCGGTGGGTCGTCCATTATCTCGCGCTCAATCTAATACAATAGCATACGCCACTCTTTTGGCAAGGCGGATCATTTTGCTCAACTGGAAACTTACCTTTTTACCCTCTTATAATCACTGGGTCAGAGACATATTTTGCTGCCTTAAACTGGAGAAACTTAAATTCAGCTCCTGTGGGAAACCTGAATGTTTTCATGTAACTTGGTCTCCAGCCTACTTTCAGCATGTCACACTGCGAGCCCTTTTTTTGGAATTTTTGGCAAAATTCGACATAGTATACTATCATGTTTTTGTGGGATTTTTGACGACATACTACACTGTAGCTTTTTTTTTTTTTACGAGACACTGTGCTATGACTTTTGGGGGGCTTTTTAGACAACATACTAGAATATGAGGCATTTTCAAAATGTTTGATTTTTGGCCAAATTTGACATACTATACTATGGCATTTTTGTGGGATTTTTGACGACATACTATATGCATTTGTTTGTTTTTTGACGAGACACTGTGGGCTGGGGCTTTTTTCCCCCTCTCTTCTCTTAATTTCATATTTTCCCACTTC
>JAOVVB010136246.1:0-12157 GCA_028570985.1 Heterobranchus longifilis
ACACACACACACACACACACACACACACACACACACACACACACACACACACACACACACACGGTGAAAACAATACATGCTAGGTATGGAACGATATGAAAATTTCATGTCACGATTATCCTGGCCAAAATAATTGCAATTCACTATATTATTACGACTTTTTTCTCAAAACATTGCGACTTTTTTCTCATAAAACTGTGATATTTTTCTCGAAAAACATTATGACTTTGTTTCAGGAAACAAATCTTTTATTGCGCCACAGATAGGACACTGTAGTAAACTCCAGTTAATCTGTGAGGACATTGAGTACGTGATTATTCACAATAATCCTGATAATAGAAATTCACCACAATCAACTTATTGTGAGTGTTTTCATCGCCATTCATGATCAAATCGACAGTATTGTCCCATCACTAATCTCAGTAATACTTAGTAATAACTTAACCTAACATAACCGGGCTAGTCTACTTTACATACACACCTACTGAAGCACACGGACCTGAGTCATGATCACCATATTCATATGTAAATCAATGACAGAGCAGGGTATGAGTGATTGCATTAAGGGTGATTGACTTGTTAATTCCTGCATTGCTATGGGACCACAGGTGTTGTGAACAAAAATGTTGTTGGCCACACCCTCACCTTGGGGATTGTGTAGAAATTGTAGGAGCAGGAATCTGCAGCCTCCGCTGAAGGGCGTGACAGGCCTATCTAGTCTGATAGATTAGATTATTTTGGCTGACTGCGTTAACCTACTGCTCACATACTTTGGTTTAAAGTCTTCCAGTGAAATTGATAGCTTTTCTTACAAACCCCACAGATTCATATTGTTGCAGGAACATGAAGAAAGCACAAGGCATGTATCCTCCCACATGAGCACTAAAACAAGCAGTCCACACACACACACACACTCACACACACACACACAAACGCTCTCTAATCCCGCAGTATCAGTGAGTTTGAACAGGCTGTACTTTCCCTGTTTCCTCAGTACATGAAAGACTTCAAGTGCGAGGCTGCTCTGACTCCAGCAGAGTCACAGGCCTGGAAAATTCAAAGAAACACTGTGACATAATCCACGTCTGTCACTGCGACAAGACATGCCTCAAACTCGAGTGAGCTCCTTCTCTTGTGTCCTCACTGATAAGCGACAGCTTGTTGTATGTGTTTCAGTAGAGAATATAGGGCATTTCCTGAATGGCCCAGGTGTGTATGTTTGCTCAATCCTGTGCAAACTCACTCAGCAGGCCATGAAACGCAGAAAGAGAGGTGTACTGTCTTCAAGACACACATACAAGCCTGTCATGTTCTTAGGATGCATGGATAAAATGTTTACGAGCTCAAAAGATGGACGCGTAAAATGAAAATATTGGAAGGCTATGAGGACTAAGACATTTGGACTCAACGTGGTACCGTCCCTACTTCCCTGTGGAAAAGGGGGACAAACGATGGACAGATAATCAGAAGTGATTCAATGACAGTCTGTAATGCATAATGGTTGTGACTGTAAGATGTATTTTATTGCTTTTCAAAATAAAAAGAGAATATCAAAAAAAAAAAAAAGATGGACGCGTATATCTACAGCTGGTTAAAAACACACTGTGGTATTAGGTAGGGCTGCACAATTGTTTTTTTCATCGCAATATCAACTTGTGCAATAAACACATTGTGAAAGACACTCAGGGATTTTTTAAGTTAGTTGTATCAGTAGAAAACTGCTCTTTAAAATGTAACCTGTAATCATTCTGTTTTTTTGTTTTTTTAATGGTGCCTTTTGTGTTCAATTCAATGAAGATGTGGAAAAACTGGTGTATCAGTTACAAAAGTGCACACTGGTAGTTCATATTTCTGTGTTGGGTCATTATAGAATCCTGTAGCCTCCTTAAAGGGATAGTTCCGATTTTTTGAAGACGGGACCACGCAGAAAAATGAAGAAGGCCTACCACTCATTTTACCTCACAGAACAGCTGCCTCCAACGGTTAGTTTGTTTGTGTTGTTGTGTAACTTTGGTGTTTTAAAAGGGATTTAAGAAATAACAAAACTAACAAACAAACTGTGTATTGTCTGTGCAGTCTGGTGGCTTTGCAGAGAGCATAGATAAACTTAAACAGCAAGGTAAAGCTGTGAAAATATTCTAAATATAGCATAAGTGTAGCATATAGCACTTAAACTGATATTATTTTTTTAGGTGGGTAAAATAAGTTTTGTTGTGTGCCCCCATCCACAGTCAGGATAGGACAATAATATATTTTATCGTGGATAGTAGGGCTGCACAATATATCATTTTTTTTAATCGTCATCACGATATCAACTTACGCAAAAAACACATCGCGAAAAACCCAGAAAACACTCCGATTTTAACTGATTTTTTTGAGTGAGTTAAAAGAAAGTATTAGTAGAAAAGGTGTAATGTTTTGAGAAAAAAGCTATGTTTTGAAAAAAATTCATAATGTTTTGAAAAAAGTCGCAATATTTCGAGAGAAAAAAGTCGTAATGTTTCGAGAAAAAAGTTGTAATGTTTCAAAAAATCCTCAGTTTTATGAACAAAAAGTCGTACTATTCAGAGAAAAAAGTCACAAAGACTGCATGCAGACTGCTGTCTAATACAGAAAAGCACCTCATACAACCCCACTTCAAAATATCTGAACTATCCCTTTAACTACTGAGGGAACGATAAGAATCACAGCAGAGTGATGTCTGCTGGATACAGAGATACTCTCTGAAAACACCTTCAGTCTGGTGTCAGACAAACTACATGTCACCAGAAATAGTACGCAGTTCACCTTCTATTGATTTCATACTACGGTTTTGGACACATAAAATGTCACATACTGTTTTAGCCTAAATATAACATGTTAGTAACGGACGCAGCACAGCATAGCTGAGGTTAAATTAATAGTTGGTTTTCAACTGAGATTTCAACTGTAAAGTACATGAGGAGACGTAGTATAAAGAGCCAGAAGGATTTTGACCCAGGAGACCGGTGTCTCATGTGAAACGAGTTATGTTAAATTAACCATTGATTTTTGGTAATTTACGATTATTATCTATTACTTAACTGATTTACATACGTGAGTTAATTCAAACGTCCTTATTTCAACCCAAACTACGATGTTTTTCCTAAACTTACCACCTAGTTTTGTTGCCTAAACTTATGTTTTTTTTGTTGTTAAAACTGTGACCGCAGTAAAGCGTCATATGTTGGTGCGTGACGAGGTCCACAAAGTGTCCGTATGTTACAAGTTGTGAATGAGAGTGGGGTAGAGATGCACCAATTAATCAAACACTGGTCAAAAACAGTCACTGGCCATGAACAGTCTCATATATCTGATTTTTTTTGTCTGTAAAATGTAATTAACACTGTGTGTAGCCGTATCTAACTTTTTGGGGGGCCTATGCAAAATCTTGTTTGGCATAGTGCATCATATTCCATTAGGGATGCACAATATATCGTTTTTTTATCATCATCGCAATATCAACTTTCACAATAAACACATCGTGAAAAACACTCAGGGATTTTTTGAGTCAGTGGAAAGAAAGTATCTGTAGAAAACTGCTCTTTAAAATGTAACTGTCATTCTTTTTTTTAAAATGGTGCCATTTCAATGTTCAATTTGTTCAATAAAATGTCAGAAATAACTTTTCTTTTTGAATCGGTCATGAAAACTGAAATCAGTGGATCTCTAGAACGGGGCGTTTCACAACACGCGGAACACGGTGAAAAGTGGCGTTCTATTTATACTCCGTCTCATGAACTGACGTTGGCACACTACAACATGAGTCAGCCGGTTATGTGTTTCTGATGTGTCACATGTGTGCATGTGTATTAGTGTGTATTAGTCATATTTACTCAGATCCAGACACAACATCAACTTGATTGAGCCACTAATTGGTCTGAGCAGGAAAATGTGTAATTACCTGCATGGCAGGTTTTTCATTTCAGCATTATGCTTGCCCTCCCAGTATCACAATGGCATCTGTCAGTGTGCATTAATCTGACAGCATGTGACAATAACAGCCGAGTCAGAGGCAATAGATCAACTCATCAACAACAAACTGGTTTGGATGCGCAACAATAAACAGAACAAACTAAACAGAAGGAGAAGACATGATGCACGATATGGATTCTTTTCAGCCATTACGACCGATGATTATCTGTTCTCATGGGCTGTTTTTTCATACCGTCTTGCTATTTTTTTTTTATGATGGTATTTGTGTGAAAAAAACATCTTTGTGTAGCGAAATATTGATGGATCCAAACAACACTCAGAAAACAAGCATTTTAAAAGTTGTTGACTTGTCGTCCTGTGAACAGACGTGACAAAGCATCTTCATCATGAGATAGTCATTTCAGCGTACTTTTGATCTGTTTACTGCAATTATATCACAGTAAAAGCTGTTTATTTTGGGTTCATACTGCTGTATTAGCAGCTGCCATCGTGCTCTCCAAACTCCACTCAGAAAACAAACTTTTTAAAAGTTGTTTGCTTGTCGTCTTGCAGACAGACGTGACAAAGCATTAAATCATACGTTTTACAAATTGGCATCATGCTGTAGTCATTTTGGCGGACTTTTGAGCCGTAACACAAATACACACGCGATACAGCATCTCTGTATAAAGAGGAGTGTCTGCATTCATACCGTCTGGATTTCTAAATACCCTGGTATACTGTAATACCATGATACCACCCAAGCCTAGCTTCTCATGGCCGATACCGATTATTTCACATTTTTGTATTTTAAAAAGAGGTTCATAATCTGTTGTTTATGCACACCTGGAGGTAGGAAAGTCTAAGATATAGTGATTTAATATTCCATAGCTCTGGCATAATCAAATCTAACATCACTATTGTTAACACAACAAAAACAATGCTCTGACTCTTCAAATGTTCTTTTTTGCTCGTAAAGTACATCAAAGACTTCACAAACTCCCTTTGGCTTTTATAGAGCATTCTGCCCAAGAATTCAAATTAAATGCGTTGACATAATCTGTCAAATCAGATGTGCCAATGTATACTCAATACGCATTTATTGGCAGATCGCAAACCAAGCTTCTGTATCGGAGTGTAGCGTAGCTCATTTTGTGCCCAAGGCACGCCGACGTGCAAGCCAAGATCTCATGGCACACCTGTATTCATATCTGTGCAAAATAGCCTGTAGAACACGTTATCATGCTGCAAATGTTTACGAAAAGACACTGCAGTTCAAGGCTGCGATCACAAAACTTGTGAAAGTGCTACGATCGCAGCGCGGCTCTCGTTGGAATGATGTTAGCTTCCCGGCAAAAACAAAAGTCTATCATGCAGCCTTCTGGAGACATTTGGTATGGCATACTGTTTTATACAACATTTAAACCAAGACAGGCCACAACATTAAAAAAAAATAGGTACTGTAACTGAGAAGAGGGAGACACAGGAAAGTGTTCATGTTATGGTTGTCACAAAATCCCTCGGCACACCTGGACTTGCCTCACGGCACACCAGTGTGCTGCGGCACCACTGCTGTAGATGCTGCGCTTCTTAAGTCAATGAAAGCAATTTGACTTTGCATTATCGGCCCATAATTTATAGGTACTGATATATATCGTGCATCCCATGAAGAAATAGAAGAGAAATAAAAAAAAGAAGTGGAAATATCTGGTATAAATAAAGCACTGGACATGTCTCTGTCATTATTGTGACCACTTGAGGTTAACCAGTTCTTTTTAAATCTTTATCCAGGGAAGAGTGACTCAGCATGGATATTTACTGCTCCACAGTCACACAGTTCCCCACACTCCCATCGACAGAGCTCTGCTACAGCGTTGCACCGAGGATTGAAGGGCCGGGGGTCAAGTGCCTTGCCCAAGGGCACCAAAACAAATTGGGGTCAGTCTGCATTCCACATTCACTTTCCACAACTTCCCACAGAGTGAAGATCTAATACGTACAATTAAATATTTTAACTGCATAATGAGAAGCCCCACAGCAGCATATCTCATGTTCTACGTGACTGTATCTCTGTTTGTTTCAAACTTGATGAAACTAGCTCAGCTGCAGCTTAATGCCACAGTGGATACTTTTTCAAAAGTGCCAGGGGGGTAAAACAGTCACTGTGATGTTTCCAAACTTCAGTGTCATCCTTACTTCTGTCAGATTGTGAAACATGGTGCGCTGGTTTCCAAAATGGGGACTGCCAGGGGCCAATATGACAGTTCCCAGGGTCCATTAGCTTCACTATTATTGAACTTACATGAAACAACAAAACAACAAAAAAATGTATGATTTTGTTTTGCACTGGTATCACTCAGCCTCCAGAGTAGCCTAAACAGTGATTTTGATACATATTACATTTTCACTACAAAGATATTTTCTGGTAAAGAGTCTTAAAACCATTATTTGTACTAAATGGAGGGTTGTAGTCCATATCTGTGGTTGTTTGTTTATTAAAACTATGACATTGTTACTGTTACACTCATGTAGCCTAGCTTTAATGTGTATGGTATCATATTCTATATGTGTTTTCTACGGAGCCCCTATAGGGGACATGGAGAGAAGAAATAGATTGGGGAAGAAAAAAAACGTATTGCGAAATATGATGACTTTATTAATTTTTAGTGAGGATAATTTATGTCACTTACTGTTTACTTACTCTGTAATAAAATAGTGATAACGCCCTTGGCAGGTGCACAAGACGGCGATCTGGTCAATGCGTACGAGGTGGCAGACCTGCCCTGAGCAACAAAATCACCCACCATCCCTCATCAACATTAGGAAAAATAATCGCCACTTTTACGCACGAGACGTATACATCATACACTTGGAAAACAAACGATCAGAAGATGGAGAGAGGAAGAAAAAGTAAAAAGACAGATATATTACACTGTTCAGAAGGCTTTGGCACTGATTCAATATCTGAGCGAGGAGGAGTCTGATAGTGGAGAAGTTTGGGACTTCAGTGATGCATACTTGAGTGAGGAGAACAGCAGCAGCGAAAATATTCATAACGATTTAATTAATGTTTCTCACAGTAATTTCTGTATGGAATGATTATGTTGTCACAAGTTGTTACATATATTTACATTTTGATGAATAAATGCTTTGAAATGGGCATAGATGCGAGACATCAGCAGCAAAACTGATGGGTGAAAAGAAAAGATTTGACAGACTTGCTCGTGCGTAAAACTGGCGATTATTTTTCCTAACGTTGATGAGGGCGCACCTGGGCACCTTATCACTATTTTATTACAGAGTAAGTAAACAGTACGTGACATAAATTATCCTCACTAAAAATTAATAAAGTCATCGTTGCTCACAGCTCTAGTCTCCTCTTCTCACAGCTGCAGTCGGTGGAGCTTCCCTCAAGACGCGCTGTGAGCGCACCGAGTCCTAAACTTACTGAAACATAAAACAAAGGGCGGACAGGTCTCTCGCTGGTTCGGAAATGAAAGAGGAGCAACTGAATATGACTCACATTTAGTCACGACCTGCAGGTGTTTTAGGATGGAGACATACATGGAGAAATGTTGCGAGGGAACATTTTGCGTTATCTCGCAACACCTTTGCGTTATCTTGCAATAAGTTTTGCATTATCTCTCAAAAGTTTTGCGTTATCTCACAATGCGTTTTTGTTCTTCAATCTTTTTTCTCCCTATGTCCCCTTGGGGGCTCCGTAGTTTTCAACTCAAACGGCTTAAAAAAAGTTTTTATCTTACAGGTGGCTGTCGAAGCTGTCCAGCTCATCAGGGAAGAACACCTCTCCTCCTCCTCCTCCTCCTCCTCCTTCTTCTTTCTGCTTGGATTTCTTCCGTTTCAGCTTGAAGGACAGCAGCCGTCGTCCCTTCTTTTCCTTTGGGGAAATGGGTAAACCATCCCCGGACAATGAGGCGTCGTGTCCTGGGCTGAGGGGACCGGGGCTCGTCGGTAAAGTCGCTGATCCATCTTTGGGGGAATCCGCGGACCATTTCTTCTCCTTGCTTTCTTTGTCGGGTGATTTTATTTTGAACAGCTTCTTTACTTTCAGGCTGCCGGACTTACTCATGGTGTCTGGAAACGCAGTCCTTGTTCAGAAAGTGCGGCAGGAAAATAAAAGCATGAGGAGGAGAGCTGTCCTACTTATATGTGCTGGGGGAGTGATTCACCGGGCTAACCTGCAGAGCGAGTTGACGCGAGGACTTGCCCACACCGGTCGCGCGCGCCATCAGGTAGGAGAAAAGTGCAGCAGAGAAAAGAAACTTCACTTCCGACTATTACCTTCAAAATAAAAGTCTACTATTACTATTACTATTTATTTATTTATTTATTTATTTATTTATTTAACGAATATATGCTGAAACCACTTAGGCCTACACACAGGTTGCCAGACTTTAATTACAGTAATTAAAGTCCAGCTGAAATGAAATAAGCATTTTCAACCATTTTAGATCACATCTGTGGTCATGGTGTGCACCTATTTAAAAATATACCATGCCATACATACTATACAATGCCAAACCATTTTCAAAAAAATACATTTCTTTATATTTTTATATAAAAAAAAACGATGAAAATCCATTATTTCTTTCTTCCTGTAAAACCAAATATGACTGCTTATGTAAACTGGTACTAACTGATTTCAACCAATAATATCAGACATCCACCTGTCAATCAATCTGCAACTGTTAGCTGCACAGAGCTGCTGTAACACCATGGTGCTGTTGGTGCTATGTTTGTTATGATCAGAGAAATTACATTTAATTTCTATGGTTATGACACGCCCACTTTTCAACCATCAAATCACATTGCTCCCACCGTTATGTCCCACCTGCCTCACCTGTTTTATTCGGAAATATGTCACCATACGGAAGCTAGATACTCTTGAATTCTCATTTCAGCTCGAATTTTAATTTAAAAAAACATTTTTTTTAAACAGATTTTTTAATTGAGCATCCCCCCTTATAAGTGATAATAACAATAATACAAACCAAAAGGATTCGGTCATCTTTTGGGGCATAATATCTAGAGTGTCTATGAGAGATAAAACCAGTCTCCATATTTTGTTTAAATTCTTTAAAGAACCTCAGTTTTTCCTTCTTCTTTGATCCAGCAATGATGAGATGGAGACAAAACGTGTTTCCAATGAGAAGAATGAAGCAGTTGTGTATGTTTGTCTGGGACCCCCTCAAAAATGAGATGATACATCTCAAGGGGTTTATCCTGATGTAATAAAACATTCTAACAAAGTTGTTTATTGTAAAAAGTGAGATTTACATGTTTGTTTTTTTTAAATTATAAAGCAGGTCAAGACACTGTATAAATACTGTAAAAGTATCAAAACGCTCAATCTACAGAAAAATGCACACAGTCTGTATTCAGCAACTGTGTCTTGAAATGAGTTATCTGGACTTCCGTAGGTTTGTGATGTCACAACTATACTACAGTGTACTATAATCTGCTACAGTGCCGTTACAGTCGTTCCCCGCAGCTGCAATGACGGTGCAGAGACGCCGAGATCACAACTGTGGAAGACCCAGAAACACTGACCAATCAGAGCAGACTGGGTTTTTTCAGGAGGGGGTCTGAAAGAGACAGGCGCTAAAACAGAGCGTTTCAGACAGAGGGTGATTACAGGGATATTCAGACAGACAGTCTGAGAAAAAGAATGTGTTGTTTGAACATTAAAGCATGCAGCATGTTCTAGTAGAAACCCAAAATACAAGTATGAACCTGAAAATGAGCAGAATATGTCTCCTTTAAAGCTGGAGTGTGGAGCTTTTTTCTCGTCCCTCTGGCAGTGAGAGTAATTTTAACGATGTTGAGGTTCGAGGTGAGGTCTGGTCACGTCAAGATGAGTTATCCTTCCTCTGAACGCCAAGTTTCTTTTTTATGGAGCATCCCCTCCAGATCACCTCCAGTGGAGAACCTGGAGATCCAAATACGTTAAAAACAAAAAAGAAAAAACAATGCTTTTTATGCACTAATTAAGAATTTAGAATCAGAATCAGAATCAGAATCAGAATTGTTTTTTTGACAAGTATATAGTTTTGGTGATACGGTGCATAACAAGAACACAAAAACACAAAAGAAAATATAAACAAATAAATAAAAACAGTAGGTATATGTTAGGGAATATGTACAGGGAATATTGAGAGGAATGTGCAATATATTGAATGTGCTATTTGCCAATGACAGGATAATTATGATTATGATTGCATTAATGTAATGCATCGTGCTATGAGCTGAGAACTCCGGTGCAAATTTAACATTTGTAGATGTTTTTTCCTAAACCTACTGACGTGTTTTCGGTGCCGAAACCTAACAAGAGTCAGTGAAATGTAGATGTTTTTTATGTTTAGTTAAAGTGAAACCGAAACCTACCCAACTTGTTATCAGCCTGCATTGAATGCAGCCTTCTGAACCTTCTAGTGTGGGGAGCCGGCGCCTGCTGACCCACATGTATCAGGATGATAAGAATGGTATTAGCGCTTTAAATCGTGTGATAACATTCAGAGCGGGTGTCCACAAACACCCACACATGCACACACACTCACAAAGATGTAACACAAACAGACCATGACAATGAACAGGATACCTGTCTTTAAGCATTTTCAAAAGCATGTTTACAAGATAAACAAAGAAAAAAAACACTTTCATATCTTGGGCGGTGGAAAGGAAACCATCATCAGAACACAAGGATGTTGGTGGTTTCCTGTCAGTGGAAATGTGCACATTCTAGTTATTTATTTATCTACAAAAGAATTTAAGCTTAAACTTGACCTTTGACCTTATTCTGAAATTAAGGTACTCTGCCTTTCAATGCAATATACTGTATGATAATAATTATGACCTATAGATAGAATCTAGTGATATATTATGAAACTATCCACTTAATATGAATAAGAATAAATCAATTTGTAGGGTTTCTTAAAGCCACTTTACTTTGATTGTCTTTTGATGGTAAATTACAAACTAACAGTATTAGGACCAAACTGTTTAAACTAATATTTGTATTGAATTAAAACAAAACCATACCTCTTTATTCAGTCTGTATAATGTATTATTTTATTTTATTTTATTTTATTTTTTATTTTTTTATTAAGATCCCCATTAGCTAACGTCATGACATTAGCTGATCTTCCTGGGGTCTGACAGAAATCACACAATTTAACAAACAAGTATGTAAGTTATATACATTGTTTGTTTCAGTGTTTGACAGAATACTGAGGCAAAACACCTTAACTTAAGCACAGGAAAACAGTGACTTCATGCGTGGGTAAACAAAGCATTGTAAGAGCAACAAAACAAAGCCAGAGAATCTTAAGTGAAGTTAAGGGAGTTTGCCTTTATGGTTTCAGTTAAGAGAAACACAACTCACTAATTTCAACAAAAAAACAACACAGGAGACAGGATATTTGTCCATGTGATAGAGCAGGTCTTCAATGTTCCAAAAATGACAAAAAGTCATTTTTGACCAAAATGAAGTTAAGCTCTTTTGCTTTTGCTTTTGCAGAATTGATTAACTGACTTATTGTTTCAACTGTAGTAGTATCAACTCCCCCCAGGTTGCTCAGATTCCTGGACCTCAGTGTCCTCATCAATGGTTTCTGTTGCTCGCCCTGCTACTTGTGCTAATATTCTATCTTTACATATGTAATCCAATCATTCAGAACAATCACAACAATGCACCAAAGTTCTCGACTCCCACTACATGAAATTAATTAACACAGAACGCCTGCTATCTCATGAATATGCGGTTAAACTTGTTTGATTCTTCAAAGAAGAAAGAAATCATTAGAAACAGGCATGGCTGCAGGGCCGGCCCTACAAGTTTTGGAACCCGAGGTGAAATCTGGTCAGGGTCCCACCACACACCCCACATGTTTTTTTCTTCCCCTCTGGATGATGTGACTGGGTCGTGTATAGAAGGTAACCCTAGAATTGTGAAAACTCTCCCGAGACTTTTGCGACCACCTATACCAGGGGCAGCTCCGACTAATTTCAAAACTCAAACAAATACTCTGTACCTCTGACCTGGAGAAAGTTATTCATGCCTTCATTTCCTCCCACCTTGACTATTGCAATTCATTATATTTCGGCATCACACAATCCTCGATTTCCCATCTCCAACTCATACAAAACTCTGCAGCCAGAATTCTCACCCGAACCAAAAAAAGAGAACACATCTCACCTGTTCTTG